>WNWU01016381.1:0-26894 GCA_012654045.1 Ptyas mucosa | reverse complement strand
AAAAAGATGAGAGAGGCCTGTAATTGTCATCATAGGTAGACCTCAACTATGAGAGACAAAATGAGAAAACAAATCCAGACAATCACATTGTCTGATTTGGAAAGAATTTATTTGCAAATTATGGTGGAAAATAAGTATTTGGTCACCTACAAACAAGCAAGATTTCTGGCTCTCACAGACCTGTAACTTCTTCTTTAAGAGGCTCCTCTGTCCTCCACTCATTACCTGTATTAATGGCACCTGTTTGAACTTGTTATCAGTATAAAAGACACCTGTCCCAGGGTGGATTTGATTTAAATCACGATTTAAATCACTAGTCAGTAAGGCTTGATTTAAATCATAGTTTTCTACATAAAGACAAATTCTTGCTGGTATAACTTTAATATGCAAGTAGATGAAGATTTTTAGAATAACAACTTTTCATATTAGTTTTTTTATCCCCAGTTTAATAGGTTAATCATTCATATTTGGACAACTTTTCTGTTGTACTTAGGAAGGAGAAAAATAATCATTACCTTAATAATAACAATTTAAATAGATTTATTCAACTGAAACAATAACATTACAGCATATGTTATTTGCTTAAACAAACATCCATGTTTGTTAACTAATTTGGCTAAACAAAATATATATATTTTAAGAAACTTAGACTGTCAGCCCAGCCTATACATGAAAAACTTAAATACTGTCCTCTGTAGCTCACTCGTCATCTTCATCTTCTTCTTTGTTCATAATCTGGAAAAGAAAAACACGCTTTCCTGCTTTATCGGGTCCCAAATGATTTCTCAATTTAGAATGAATGAGTCCAAAGGAAGAGAATATTCTTTCAACGCCTGCAGAAGAAGCTACTGCTGTTAAAAGTGAAATCATTACTTGAACAGTCTCTAAATCCAAGTGCTTAAGTGACTTCCACCAGTTCACTGGTGTGACTTTCTTTAAAATATCTTCAGCAAACATATATTTCTTGAATGGTTCCCCCTTAGCTTTGAAGTTTATTATAGTTGGCATTACAGATGGATGATTGCTGGATACCCATGTCATAGCTAACTCCTCTTCCTCAGCACTTAAGTTTTGACCCTGATACTGGATATTGACAATATTTGCCGAAAAATGAGCTGGAGACAGTACTTGTCCCATTCGTTTTTTTAATGCTTGTAATTTAATTCTGTCCATGTGTAGTTCTGTTTTCAAGTGTTCACTCAGTTCCTTCCAAATTTCAACAGCATCAGCAATAAAACAGCTATTTTTCTGTATTTTGTTTAAAGCTTCAGAGATGGGTTTCAGGATGCTCAGCATATGTTCAACATTTCTCTTAAGCCCAATGTTGAAGATTTTGGCCGTGACAGTGCCATCTATTTTATCTCGATTTTCTTCACAAACTGTCATCAGAACAGGCCAGTTCTTGATATACTGCTCAAAACAGTCCACCACAGAGTTCCATCTAACATCTTGTGGGAGCGTTAGCTTGGTTCCACCCATCCTTTTCAGAGCTGCTGCAGCAAAATGATTGTTACGGAAGTATTTAGCAATTTCAACAACATTAGTCTTTATTTCTGGAACACTTAAGTCTTTGGCTAAGAGGTGCAGCAAATGAGCACTGCAACCATATGTTATTAGCTTTGTATTCCCTTCCTACTCTTCTAAATTTCTTCTCATCTTGGATACATTTGCAGCATTGTCTGTGACCAAACTGCGTACTAGACATTTGAATTTTTGTTCACATGTTATTATAGCTTTTACTGCCACTTCTTGTAAGTATTCTGCTGTGTGTGCATTTCCTGACGTATCAATTGTTTGTGCAAGGAAGACTTTCCCTTCTTCTGTTGTTATACAAGCACATACAATAGCATCATTGTGGACATTACTCCACTCATCAATACTTAGGTTAACAATTCTACCCTCCAGAGCTGTTGCACATTGCTCCATTTCTCTGTCATACACTTTATCCAGCAGTTTCCCTGCAACATCTGCTCTGCTGGGTGGACTGTATCCTGGTCTCAGTGACTGAACCATATTAATGAAATGTGGGTTCTCAGTCAGACGGAAAGAAGAGTTCGTTGCATAAACAAACTGGGCATTTTTTTCATCAATTAACTCTTTTTCTAATCTGCTAGTTTTTATCACAAACTTATCTATGGTGGTTCCAGGAGGGAAGGCTTTTATCTTTCTTTTAGGTGATAGTGATATGTGGCTGTGGGTGTCTGATGATGATGATGCTAATGAAGCACTATCCTGGATGGATAACTCTGAAACTGTAGAACAGGAGGATGGTGATCTTGAAGGTGGATAGTTTCCAGAATCCATGAATTCCCCTAAACAAAAAAGTCAATGCTGTTATTTTATTGTTTATACAATTTCTGCTTATTGTACACAGCACTGCCCCAAAAGGAATATTTGCTTTTCTTCATAACTGTACCAAATGACAGTAACATGCAGTAATAATAAGAAATATAATTTTGCTCAAACATGACAGTTCAAGGCAGTCTTTAGAAATATGATTCAATAAAAATGTTTACCAACCTGAAGATCCTGCCTGTTCAAATGTGTTTCTTTGGTCATCTTCATCACAGCACTTCTCATGATGTTGCCTCATTCGGGCCACCAGGCCTTGCATTTCTTTGTTGCAGAGTTTGCACGCATGCCTGCCTTACCGATAGGTAAAGGAACTTCATTAAAATATTGCCAAACTGGGACCCAGTTTGTGGGGGCAATAAGCTGACTTTGTATAAATATACAAAAGTATGAAGGCTATTGCTTAGCGCATTGTAAGCCGCCCTGAGTCTCCAGAGAAGGGCGGCATATAAATCAAATTAAAATTAAAAAAATTTTTAAAAAAATTTTACGGCCTGCTGCCATTATAGGTTTTTTCCTCCAAGGAAAGAATGTGATAAACCTCAGGCCATACACACAAAAAGATCCAAAGACTTGTCTGTCTGTGGCTGTGCAGTATTGTGCTCAGAAAGTTTCACTTTCATTTTGTACTGCTTGTCTGCTTGCCCCTTCCTCCTCACACTTAGTTTCACTTTCTTCTTGTGCAGACCTATTCCACTCCAAACAATCAGAAAAATATTGTTTCTATTCTATTCACTGAACTTCTTGAAACTTAGCACTGAAGGGGTTGATTCTGTATTCATAGGTTTGTAGAACAATAGGATTAAGGTCTTTTTCTCAACTCTGTTCATGTTATAACATTTTTGCTGTGAAGAAGAGGCATGCGATCTCTGCTGAGTCAAATTCAGTTTTGCGAACTGCAAAAGTAAACCAAGCATCTGTGATAATATCTTGTAGGCAGAGAAACTGCCCAATAATCTTACAAAAACCTCTGGAAGAGCATGACATTGTGAATGGATTAATGGAATTTATTTACCCCAAAAATTAAACATATACAGCCTTATTCTACATAATTAAAAAACTAATCTTTATTTCATGATGGAATAACCTTTGGATGGTAATATATTTTCCTCAAAAAGCATTTTATTAAAAAAAATCCAATTTAAATCAAAAAAATCTGATTTTTTTTGATTTTTTAAAAAAATCATTGATTTTTATCCACCCTGACCTGTCCAGAACCTCAAACAGTCACACTCCAAACTCCACTATGGTGAAAACCAAAGAGCTGTCGAAGGACACCAGAAACAAAATTGTAAACCTGCACCAGGCTGGGAAGACTGAATCTGCAATAGGCAAGCAGCTTGGTGTGAAGAAATCAACTGTGGGAGCAATAATTAGAAAATGGAAGACATACAAGGCCACTGATAATCTCCCTCGATCTGGGGCTCCACGCAAGATCTAACCCCGTGGGGTCAAAATGATCACAAGAACGGTGAGCAAAAATCCCAGAACCACGTGGGGGGACCTAGTGAATGACCTGCAGAGAGCTGGGACCAACGTAACAAAGGCTACCATCAGTAACACACTACGCCGCCAGGGACTCAGATCCTGCAGTGCCAGACGTGTCCCTCTGCTTAAGCCAGTACATGTCCGGGCCCGTCTGAAGTTTGCTAGAGAGCATTTGGATGATCCAGAAGAGGATTGGGAGAATGTCATATGGTCAGATGAAACCAAAGTGGAACTGTTTGGTAGAAACACAACCCGCCGTGTTTGGAGGAGAGAGAATGCTGAGTTGCATCCAAAGAACACCATACCTACTGTGAAGCAGGGGGGTGGCAACATCATGCTTTGGGGCTGTTTCTCTGCAAAGGGACCAGGACGACTGATCCGTGTACAGGAAAGAATGAATGGGGCCATGTATCGTGAGATTTTGAGTACAAACCTCCTTCCATCAGCAAGGGCATTGAAGATGAAACGTGGCTGGGTCTTTCAGCATGACAATGATCCCAAACACACTGCCCGGGCAACGAAGGAGTGTCTTCGTAAGAAGCATTTCAAGGTCCTGGAGTGGCCTAGGCTCAACCCCATAGAAAACCTTTGGAGCGAGTTGAAAGTCCATGTTGCCCAGCGACAGCCCCAAAACATCACTGCTCTAGAGGAGATCTGCATGAAGGAATGGGCCAACATACCAGCAACAGTGTGTGCCAACCTTGTGAAGACTTACAGAAAACGTTTGACCTCTGTCATTGCCAACAAAGGATATATAACAAAGTATTGAGATGAACTTTTGATATTGACCAAATACTTATTTTCCACCATAATTTGTAAATAAATTATTTCCAAATCAGACAATGTGATTGTCTGGATTTGTTTTCTCATTTTGTCTCTCATAGTTGAGGTCTACCTATGATGACAATTACAGGCCTCTCTCATCTTTTTAAGTGGGAGAACTTGCACAATTGGTGGCTGACTAAATACTTTTTTGCCCCACTGTATATGCACAAGAGGAGATATTTGAAGAAGACATTAAACAATATTTAAACAAATCAGATTTAAGGGAATTAGAAGAGACACACAGGGAAATATTGAATAGGCCAATTAGTATGATTGAATTAATGGAAGCAAGGAAAAAACAGAAAAACAATAAAACTCCAGGTCCAGATGGCATCCCGGCAGAATTTTATAAGTTTTGTCAACAACCACTAGATGAAATTATACTGGAAACTTTCAATGATGCACTTTTGAAGGCCAAAATACCCAATTCTTGGACGGAAGCCATTATCACGCTTATCCCAAAAGGGGAGACAGACCAATCACAAATTAAAAATTATAGACCAATATCGTTACTGAATGTAGACTACAAATTATTCACATTGATTATTGCGGAAAGACTAAAAAAAGTAATAAACGAATATATTCACTCTGACCAGAACAGCTTTTTGCCAAAAAGACAAATAAAAAATAATATGAGAATAATAATTGATGTATTGGAATATTACGAAGCAAACCCAGACAAACAAATGGCACTAATATTCTTGGATGCACAGAAGGCCTTCGACAATTTAAATTGGAAATTCCTTACTTTACAATTAGAAAATATGAAATTTGGTGATAAATTTGTAAATATGATAAAGAAAATATACTCATCTCAAACAGCAAAAATAATAAATGGAGATATGACTGAACAATTTATAATAACAAAAGGAGTGAGACGGGGATGCCCTTTATCCCCTTTATTGTTCATACTATCCTTAGAGATACTGTTAAATGATTTTTTTTTTTAAAAAAAATGATTTATATGCCACCCTTCTCCGGAGACTCAGGGCGGCTTACAATGTGTTAAGCAATAGCCTTCATACTTTTGTATATTTATACAAAGTCAGCTTATTGCCCCCACAATCTGGGTCCTCATTTTACCCACCTTAGAAAGGATGGAAGGCTGAGTCAACCTTGAGCCTGGTGGGATTTGAACTTGCAGTAATTACAGGCAGCAGATGTAAGTGGATAAAGTGTAAAGTAGAAGAGACAAGGAAATAAAAGGACTGAAAGTTAAAAAAGAGGAATACAAACTTCAAGCCTTTGCCGATGACTTGGTCTTCATCATAGAGCAGCCAATATCGACAGGACCCAAATTGTTATCATGAATAGAAGAATATGGGAAGGTAGCAGGACTCAAAATTAATAGGCAAAAAACAAAGGCACTAACGAAAAACCTCACAAAACAACAAGAGAAAGAACTAGAAGACAGAATGGGTATACAAATGACAAAAAAAATAAAATATTTAGGAATATGGCTAACAAATAAAGGCTCATCGATTAGAGAAGACAATTACAACAAATTAACAAGACAGATAAAGAAAGATCTAGAAATCTGGAGCAAACTACAGTTATCATTTCTTGGGAAGATAGCCTCAATCAAAATGAATGTGTTACCAAGAATGCTATTTTTATTCCAAGTGATACCTATAAATTGGGGAAGAATTTTTTTAAAGATTTTAATAAACTTATAGCGAATTACATTTGGCAGGGGAAGAAAGCAAGGATCAAAATAAAACATTTACAAGACACTAGGGAGAGAGGAGGATTAGCAATCCCAGATTGGGAAATTTATTACAAAACAACTTCATTGATATGGATTAAGGATTGGATGGAACTAAAAAACAAAAGAATATTGTCATTAGAGGGGTACGATTTACAAAGAGGATGGCATGCTTTCCTGTGGGAGGGAAAAAGTAGACAGCACGGATATTTTCAAAGACATTTGATCAGGGAAGCATTGCTACAGACATGGCAGGGGATAAAGAAGAACCATTATGATAAAATTCCGGAATGATTATCCACTATGGAGGCACAAATTTACCCAAATGCTTTAGATATTGGTAAAATGGAAACTTACAAAGATCTGTTGAATAATCAAGGGGAATTAACAAGACAGGAATTGAAAGAATCGGGTAGAGACATTGATTGGTGGCCCTATATGCAAATAAAATCTAGATACAAGACAGATTTGGCACAATTTGGATTTCAAAAGGGAACATATGAATTAGATAAAATTCTCCATGGAACAGAGGATAAATTGATAAAAAAACCTATAACTATTTATTAAGATACAAATTGGAAGAAGAGGTAGTTAAAGAAAATATGATAATTTGGGCAAAAAATTTTGGATACAATATTGAATTAGATAAATGGGAGAAATTATGGAATATAAATTACAAACTAACAATGTCTGTACCCTATAAAGAAAATATATATAAAATGTTTTATAGGTGGCATCTCCCACCTGCCAGATTGGCAAAGATGTTTCCAAATACCTCCCCGATATGTTGGAAATGTAAACATCAAAAAGAAACTTATTATCACATGTGGTGGTCATGCCATAAGGCAAAACAATTTTGGCAAATAATTAAAACACAAATAGAAGAAATTATAAATCAACAAATAGAAATGAGGCCAGAAACTTTCCTACTGGGAATAATTACCGGTTCATATGAAAAAGAAATAAGATACTTAATTATTTACATAATTACAGCAGCACGAATAGTTTTCGCCCAAAACTGGAAAAACAATGACATACCATCAGAAGACAAGGTTATTAGAAAAATGATGGAGTGTGCGGAAATGGATAAACTCACAAAGGAGATACAAGAAAAAGATGAAACAGAATACTACTTAGTCTGGGAGAAATGGTATAAATGGTTGGAGGAGAAAGGGGGAAAAAAGGGGAGGGACAAAAGAAAACTAAACAATGGTTAAATTAGGTGGAGGAATATGGAAACAAATGGGAAGATATAAATTGTGGATATTAATTATGCTGTATGAAACTGTAAAACGGGTGTCAAACGCACGACGTCACATGACTTATTGGGACTTTTTTCCCCTTTGCTAAACCGGGAGTGGGTGTGGCTAGTGCGTGACACATCCAGGCCACAGGTCACGAGTTTGACACCCCTGCCGTAAAAGAATAGTCTGGCACAGATGATGTAAAAAACAAAATTCATATAGTTTAAAAGGTCAGGAATATCCAGACTTATGCAGTTCCATATCTTAAACTGAAATTGATTGAAATTCATTTACTCATATGCAATTTTTATTTGTACAGCAGATGTGCAAAGTACTATAAATCCACTGTACTAAACTGAATAGAGCAAATTTTCCTCTTTCTACACCACTATTGCTTATTTCAAGGTAGAGTTGTTGAAACCATTATACTTCTTGGTCACATACAGTGCTAAGCATTTCTCCAAAGTATTCTTCAAAAGAGATAGGGTGTTAATTAAAGATTGCCATAATCTATTTGTAAGGAGCTCAAGTCTATTTACATGCAAATTCCTGTTTCATAATCTGGGCCAGAGAATTTCCTGGCTTTTGTTTTCTGAACTAAAACAGGCTGCAGTTTCTTACTTTTCTTTTCCCAATTCCCAGCAATGCCAGAAGAAGAAAATAGCAGTTAGTCCTCAAGATGGCAAAATTTCTTGGGAATTGTTATACAAGCATTATATAATTTAAATAAATTAGCTTTTATATGAGTAGATAAAAAGCAATATTTCCTAACCTGGCACTTTTCAGATATATTAACTAAAATCTGTAGAACAAGTATGACAAAGTAACCCTGAGATTCCTCTGACTGCTACTGCTGAACATTTGTAGGAATATTTATTACCATATGAGATACAAAACTTGAAATTGCATGTCCTACAGTAAGTGTAACATAGTTTTAAAAAACAAAAACACATCTTTAAAAACCAAAGAAAAATAGATCCACACAATTTGCATCAATTTGCTCATCGTGTTCTAGGATTCCCTCAAAAGGTTAAATGCACCTCTATGCCACCAAACGTTGCCCAATGCACATCAGGAAGTGCAACTATGCCACCCCTTTGCACATCAGGAAGGCATCAGGTTGGGGCAAAGAACAGAGTCAAGACAACAGCATGTTTGCTATTTCCCAATATATAATTCTGTCAGCCTATTTTTCAAAATTGTTTCAAACTAAAATCCTCTTACTTAGCTTGTGTATCACACTGCCATCAATCTAACCAGGGTTTATTGGGTGAACTATATTTGGTTTCATTCATACATCACACTAAACAGCAAATCAGGAAACCACATTATGGCTGTTTGCACTGTATGAATAAAATTACTGAGATATATTAATAGTATATTCACATTACTAGTTTTATGAAATAAGCAAGATGCACTACCAAACAGTTACTGGACAAAATGCAATATTCCAGGCTGTTATGAAGAGGAAAACATTATGATTTCATATACCTGAGTCCATTTCAGAAGGAGTGGACATCAAATACAGTGATATATGGATACATATCAAAAAGCTCTAGAAAAAAGAATTGCTGGTAAACAAGAAAGTGCCAATAAAAGAGAATTATTTGTAGCTGAATGTTGAACTGTGGGGTCCTAACTGTCCTAACCACTGAAAGGTATTAACATCTACCATGACACATATTGAAGAATCAGCACACATCATTTGGTTTTGATACACAATAATTTTAAAAGCCTCAAAAAAGCTTTAAAACCTGCCTCAAATAGCAACTTTATCTATAGCAGCATTTATCTATAGCAGCAGTGTGTGAAACAGTACAGGAAGTCTTTAATTTACAACCATTCATTTAGTGACTGATTAAAGTTACAATGGCACTGAAAAAAATGACTTATGACCGTTTTCACACACATGACTGTTGCAGCATCCCCGTGGTCACATGACCAAAATTCAGATGCTTGGCAACTAGTTCATGTTTGTGAATAGGTGCAGTGTCCCAGGGTTATGTGTGACCTTCTGAGAAGCAAAGTAGTTGTGGAAGCCAGATTTACTTAACAACCGTGTTACTAACTGCAGGGATTCACTTAACTGTGGCAGGGCAGACTGTAAAATGGGGCAATACTCACTTAACAATTGTCTCACTTAGCAACAGAAATGTTAGACTCAATTTTGATAGTAAGTCAAGGACTTCCTGTATGTATAATAACGGGCAAGAGCTTCAAATCTACTATTACATTGGATTCAGGCCCCAAATGCAAGTTAGTTGTGGATAGGAAATTTCTGGACCAACACTACAAAAGGAAGATATTTTAACACAGAACTAGGAGAGCACAAAGTGAAGAGATGAAAGCTAGTTGATGCCACCGACCATGTGACAGATTTGAAAAAGAAAAGAATGATTGGCTACAGCCTTGAGTTATTTGTAAAAATAATAAAGGTGAGATAGATGAATAAAAAGCTACATCTAATCAGAC
The DNA here is from genome assembly GCA_012654045.1 of Ptyas mucosa. Taxonomy (NCBI): domain Eukaryota; kingdom Metazoa; phylum Chordata; class Lepidosauria; order Squamata; family Colubridae; genus Ptyas; species Ptyas mucosa. The sequence goes on along the minus strand of WNWU01016381.1, from coordinate 16,808 downwards.
TTTCACAGCCTAGTGTCCCACTGATGCCTTGGACCAAAAACTGTTTTAAACCTATTGAGAATGCTGCCTAAAAATTAAGAGAAGGCCAGTATGGCTGGAAGACAGAGTTAGGTAAAGTGTAAACGAGCCGGGTTTTGTTTGTTTTTTTGCAGAAAGCCAATTACAGAGCACGAAGTGGTGGGGGGACGAAATGTTCCTTAACTGAACCCTAACTAAGCCTTCATTTGAAGGGTAGAGAATGGGTTTGAGGGAGAGCATGAGGAAATGAGGCTTTTATTCATAGAGGCTATTTAGGATGAAACAGGAGGAGGGAAAAGGGGGACTCTGTCCCTGAGAGGAAATGCCCATTTGGGGGCTTTGTTACCTCAGGATCTGGACTGGAAGGGGAAATGGAATGCGGGAGGGCGGCAAGGGGGTATCTTGGTACCTTCCCCACAGACAGAAACTGGCTGACTGACAGGCAAAGTCGAAGGCACCCGCTTCTGCCCCAGTCTGGCACGACCCAGAGATTTCATTCCTCCCACCTCGCGGGCTCCCACGCATACGTCGCCTTGATGTAATCACCCGCGCGCGAGAGCCCCCTCCTCCTTTTCTCTTATGCACAGACCCGCACGAGCTCTCCGTTTCTTATTCTCCGCTGTTGGTTCGGCTGCCTCACAATGCACGCGCGCACACCCACCTTTCCCCCCTGTGCGATTCGCCCTTCCGCAAGCATGTCAATTTCCCGGTCCCGTAGTCACGGGGTGCCGTTGGCCACGCTCAGTCGTCAATCAGAGGTGGCCCCACCTTCTTCCCGTTGTGCCTCCATTGTGCACCTGAAGCATAGACGGCCTCCCGGACTTTTCGCATGCTCGGGGATGATTGGTGTAGACAGACTTCCTTTGGAAAGAGTGTCTCGGTCTGTTATTCAATAGGGTAGATGGGTGTTGCTGATTCCTACCGCTGCTCACATAATGTGGTCGCAGTTTATTCAACGATACTGATGTTCATTAATTTTGAATCCGCCTTCCGAAGTCAATGAGGACGCGGCCCCCAGCCTACGCGTCCGATTGGGCAAATCTGCTGCCTATGAAATTGCTTAGGCGTTACTCCTCCAATCTCTCCTTATTTGGAACAGCGTTCTGCCTGCAGCATGCCTATTGTGCATATTAGGCTAGACTAGAGCAATATTTCCCTATTGGATAATTGAATGTCAAAATAAATGTAACCGCCCTCTTACGAAGATTTGCACAGCCCTCCCCCACGCTTATCTTCATTGGTTAAACGCAATGCTTATCAATGAGTAAGACATACCTCAGAGCTCATTGGATTGTTATGGAATGGTGGGACCAAACTGTTATGGAAGAAAGGAATTAAGAGACATCCCTTCGGGGCAGACAGAGTCAGTTTATTATTGCAATAAGGATCAGATAGGTATTGATACCTCAAGATCTGAACAACTTATGAATCTGAAACCACAGTTCTTATACATTTTCAAACAAAGGATTCTGCTAACACAGCAGTTTTCATTACCTACATACATTTGTTATATTTAATTGACATTTCTTAATTACTAGAGTTTTACATTATCCTGGCCAAACAATCATAATTCTTCTGTAGATTACTGGAGCATGGATTCAAATTATCTCTTGTTGATAGAAGGATTCCTAGCTCATTTGGATCCCCTTGACCTGCCCCACCTCTAAGCTGTATGTCACCAGTCTATTCCTATCTTCTGACATGTAGACACCTCTTTACAAGTATATCCTATCCAAAAGGAATTTGGCTGAGTCTGTACTCTTTCCAGCCGGATGCATTTCTTGCTTTTAGAATAAGGTGGATAGAAAGTTGTCCAGTGATCATCTAGCAGATCCCGTATTAATCATATTATTACTATTAACTATAATATTCCCCCCTCTGGAAGTTTTTCTATGCATAAACTTCCACTATATATAAGTGTAACATCTGAGTATACAAAGTTCCAATAAACAAATCTATCATATATATAGAGTCTAACAAAATATAAGTAATAAAGGCAAAATGATCCTTAGGGAGATTCTTTCCAACTTTCTATCGGTTCCATTTCCACATATGGGTCTACTGCAGAATCTTTATGTTCTTCCACAGGATAGGGACCAAGTTGATTAAGAAAATGTTCTGTCAAGGCTAATTCCTTTTCAATTTGAATCTCCTTTACTGCTCTTATGGATAGTTGTCTGAGAATTGGGATTATGCATGGAATGAACGCTAGACCAGCTATTGCACATATGAACAAGAATATCATCTGTTTAATCCATCCAGAACCTGGCACCCAAGAAAACCACATCTCTGATGTTTGTAACCTGTGGCTTATCTTGGAAGCCCTTTCCTGCAATTCCTTAGCACCGTCCCTGACCACACCTGATTTGTTCATATAGAAACAACAGTCTTCTCCCAAAAATAAACATGCTCCTCCTTTCTCAGCTGTCAGGAGGTCCAGAGCACGTCTGTTTTGTAGGACTACGGCAGCTAAGGAATCTATCTGATCTTGGACTTCGGCCAAGGTTCCAGCAATTTGATTCAGGCTTTCTTGAAGCTCCTCTGATATTTGCCGAAACTGTATTAAGGAGTGGGTTAATCCTGCCACCCCAGTCCCAACAGCTGTACCCATTCCCATGATCACTAAAAGTGGAATCAGTATTGGGACCCTCTTTTGAACATGTCCCATAAGGGGAACAGGGATAGCATGTTCTCCACTGACAACACCTATTTTAGGAAAAAGGTGGACTAATGTACATGTTCCTGTCCAGTTTGTTGGCAAACACAAATATGCATCTCTTCCACACAAGAAGAACACTCCTTTTTCTTTTATGCAAACTCCTACGTTTATGGAGAAAGCATGGATCCTTCGGTAGTTTTCATTAGTCCAAACCCCCAAAGTCCCTGCCACAAACATTCCTGCCAATGGTTGCAATGGGACTTCTAGTGAAGGGTCCTTTTGTTTATCTCTGAGGATTGGTCCTTCAAAAAGATATCGGGAGGTAGTATTCCCAGATGGAAAAAGGATACATAAACCTGATTTGGATTTTAAGTTGAACCAGATTGGAAACCATGGGGGCTGAAATGGTCTTGGACAGCTTTCAAAGGACATATTCCAGCCTCCCCACTTTTCCTTCGTAAAGGTCATTTCTGGTGGTGTGGAGAAAGTAACCTTTTGTTGAAATATGTGGTGTGCAGAGGGAAAAATACTTTTTGTTAATTTTATATCCACAAAGTTCATCTTAGGGCCAAAATATATTTCTGACTGACATTGTTCTTCTGTCAGGGATCCTACAAGCCTACCAAGTTTCTGGTGTCTCTTTACACACAGAGAAGGCGTTCCTATGAGGTCTACACCTGTAGCTATTGGGCCTATAATAGGAAGGCGACTTTTTCCCAATCTTTTGAATGCCTCATAAAAATCTCTTTGTATTGGTGAGACGGGTGCTTTATTTCGACTATCCCTTTCAAGAAGAATTGTAGCCTTTGTTCTTACCCAGAGTTGTGGCTTGACAGGAACAGCATGATAAGATGCAGGATCAGCAGATAAACATAACCAGCATTTCTGACCTAGGGTAGGGTCATACTGATTAACAAGATCGTGACTTAATTCCAGAATCCTTGATATGTAGTCTCCTCTGTGCAATTGTTGCAGGGGCCCATTTTCCTTATCTATTCCCCCCTCAGCTGGGATTGTCAAGAGCGCAACCTTAGGTCGTGGTGTTGGTTTAGGTCTAAAGTAACGACCCCTTGCATAGACAATGCGCTTTTGGCGGGAGCGTCCTTGACCTAAAATGTTTCTACTGAGGGAACCAATGTGTATTATGTGGTCACTTAAGAGTCCTGTTGCAAACAATGTCCAAAGCCATAAACAAATCATAATTACCTATGGTGTAAAACTCACCACGTCAGGAAGAGGGTCAGTGGTATGTGTTGTTTGGGAAACAGGAGTAGCAATAAAAATCCTAGGGTTGCCACAAAAGCGGTCCTTATATATGTAGAACAGAAGTAATAGTAAGGCTAGGATAGCAGCAACCCACAATACCCACACCCAAACCCAAACTCCCTGTAACATGAGTATGTATAAAAATGTCTAATATTACAGCTAATAAGATGTATATCTACAATGTGAAGGCTTTCTTTCTCCTTACTGAGCTTCAGCCGTGCGCAGGGAACCAGCTTCCGGAGTGGTTCAGCAAGGCTGATGATCACCACCGTGCATTGAGAGTTCGTTGCCGGTAGAACTCAGCAAGGTGTGTTCTTCTTAAATTTCAGCACCAGGGGTTTTTCTGTTCGTGTCACCTGATATGTCACTGGATCACTTTGGTTCGCTGGCTTCAGTCTCGTCCAATGGATCCAGGATTTGCCTTCCAAAGTCTTAACTGCAAGAGGTGAACACATCACAACAGTATATGGTCTTTTCCATCTAGGTTTTAAAGGTTCATCTTTCCAATGCTTCACCCATACTCTATCACCCGGTTTGTAATCATGACCTGCAGTTGTAATGGGGGGGGGGGTGTCTGCACTCTTGCATATAATGCCTTAATTGATTAACATGCTTGTTATGTTGTTGTAACTGCAAAAGCAATCTTTTAGCTTCCACTCCCCCTTTTTGAGCTAAGTCAGGCCAGCCTTGAAAATGGTGTTTGAACAAAGCCGGGGTCGTCCATATAGAAGTTCAAAAGGAGACAACTGGTATTTGGTACGTGGGGCAGTTCTAAAAATGTACAAGGCCATAGGAAAAACTTGAAGCCATGGTAAGTGGGTTTCTAAGCACAGCTTGGTAATGATTGCTTTCAATGAGCGATGGGCCCTTTCCAATTTTCCAGACAATTGGGGCCGAAAGGCACAATGATATCTCCATTTTACACCTGCCGCTTCAGTTAAGTGGCGATTTACACGTTGTACAAATTCGGGGCCATTATCAGAACTGATGGTAGATGGGCAGCCAAATCTTGGAATTATTTCCTTTAAAAGAAAGCGTGCCACTTGTATAGCTAACTTGTTGCGAGTAGGGAAGGCCTCCATCCATCCAGAATAAGTGTCAATAAAAGTGAGCAATGCTTTATATCCATTACATCTAGGCATATCAGTAAAATCCACTACTAAATAATCTATGGGCAAGTAAGAAATTGGTTGTTGTCCTTGAGGTAAACGTGGTCCTTGTTTGGCATTTACTTGAGCACAAGTGGAACACTGAGAAGTAACCTTGGCCACCAGGCTCTGTAAATTAGGGATGTAAAAAGCGGCCTGTAACTGTTGGGCCAAAGCAGTCTTGCCTATGTGTGAGGTTTGATGTGCTTCCACTACTAGAGGCCAAGCAAGGGAAATTGGCACTACTGGGCGATTGTCCGGAAGGGTGTACCAACCCTTCACAAGAGTGGCTTTGAGATCCCCTTCAGCCTTCTCCCTTTCCATGTTAGTATATGTAGGATGGGATTTCTCAATGTATGATGCTATTTCTTGTGCCAAATAGAGATGATAATCCTTCTTATCTAGGGGCTGGTGTTCTGCCAGTTTAGCTTCCTTATCAGCAAATCGATTGCCTTGTGCAATGAGGGTGTCTGTCTTCTGATGACCTGGGCAATGGATGACAGCGAAGGACTTAGGAAATTGTGCAGCATGAATCAATCTTTTAATTAAACAAGCATGTTGTATTAATTTGCCTGAAGAATCAGTGAAGCCCCTTTCCTTATAAATGGCTGCATGTGCTTGGCTAGTCAAAAAGGCATATTTACTGTCTGTGTATACATTAATAGTCTTGCCTATGGCTAATTCCAATGCTCGGATAAGGCCCCATAATTCAGCCGCCTGAGCAGAAGTTCCGACAGGAAGAGGTGCGCTTTCGATGACTGCGTGCTGACTAACTATTGCATACCCTGCATATCTAATTCCCTGTTCTACAAAACTGGATCCATCCGTAAACCAAATAAGCTGAGCATGTGCAAGAGGGGTGTCAGTCAAGTCTGGTCTGCAGGAATACTGATGATCTAATACATGTAAGCAGTCATGCAACGGGAGAGATGTATCTGGGATTGGCATAAGGGTAGCTGGGTTAATGGTCGCACATTGGTGAAGGCTTAATTGAGGGTTCTCTAGTAGGAGGGCTTGGTATTTATGCAAATGTTGATTGCTTATCCATAAATGTCCTTTAGTCTCCAAAATAGTTTGCAAAGCATGTGATGTATAAACTGCTACTTCTGAAGTAAAAGTCAGTTTGTTTGTATCTCTCATAAGTTCTGAGACAGCAGACAGCATTTTAAGACAGTGAGGCCATCCTTTGGCCGGGCCGTCCAGTTGTTTAGATAAGTAAGCTACCGGCCTTTGCCAGGACCCCTGCTGTTGTGTCAACACTCCTAAAGCCACATTATGACGAACATCCACATAAAGACAAAAGGGCTTGGTGAGATCAGGTAACCCTAAAGCTGGAGAGGATGTGAGAGTTTCCTTTAGTTGGCTGAAGGAATTCGCTTGTTCCTTGCCCCATTCAAAAGGATCTGTTTCTGCTCCACATGTTGATGCATACAAAGGCTTGGCAAGCAGGGCAAAATTTAGGCACCCATAAACGACAAAAGCCCATAACTCCCAAAATGCCTCGCAGTTCCTTTCGATTTTTAGGTGGGGGCAGCTGTAAAATTGCCTGTTTCCTAGGTAAGCCTAAGTTTCTTTGACCTTGAGACAAAATATATCCCAAATATGAAACTTCCTTTTTAACTAATTGTGCTTTCTTTCTGGAAGCCCTATAACCACAATCTCTCAGTAATTCAAGAAGGATTTGGGTATTTTTGAAACAATTATCCTGTGTGGTTCCTGTCACTAAGACATCATCGACATATTGGAGGAGACAGTCTCCTGCCTGAACTGGTTGAAAATGTTGTAAGTCCAAGGCAAGGGCTTGGCCAAAAAGGGTTGGAGAATTTTTAAAACCTTGAGGCAATCTGGTCCAAATATATTGACAGTGCCTACGTGATTTAGAGTCTTTCCACTCAAAGGCGAACAAGTCTTGGCTATCAGGATGTAAGGGTATTGTGAAGAAAGCATCTTTTAAGTCTATAACTGAAAACCATGCTGCTGAAGAAGGGATGGTCCCTAACAAAATATAGGGATTAGACACAAGTGCATGAAGCGTCACCACCCTCAAATTCACGGGTCTAAGATCCTGTGCAGGTCTATACCCGCCATCTGGTTTTTTTATGGGCAAAATAGCAGTATTCCATGGGGATTGTGTTTCTCTTAATATAAGGAGGCCAGACGTCCCGCTTTTGGCGGGACAGTCCCGATTTTAAACAATTTGTCCCACGTCCCATGGCGTTTTAAAAAAGTCCCGCTTTACCAATGTTAAAATCTGGTCACCTTATTCTAGCCCCGTCACTCTTTGCTTCGCTGACTGGGGAAGAGGGAGGGGACGGGCAACAGCGGCCCTGGGGGCTGCTAGGGCTTTGCATATTCTCTCCAGCCTTTGTTGAGCAGGCAGAGCACACAGCAGAGCGCAGGGCCCGCGCTCAAAAGAGCCCCAACCTCCGAGCGGGCTCCGCTTCCACTTAACCACATGTCCCTCCACTGACTGTCTCGCCGGGAGAACTGGGGAGTCAGAGGCGACGCTGGCTTTTTGCCGTAGACCGAGCTCAAACTACAGCTCCCGGCATCCCCTTCTGAGCCAGGAAAAGAAAGGCTGGGTGTCAGCGGGCTGCTCCTGCTTCGGCAAAGCTTCGGATGCTCTTTGGGAGAGCTGCTCCGAAGCCCCAAGCGCTGAGCGGTTGCCCCTCCTTTCCTAGAAAGGGAGCCTCGCTCGGCCACGGCAGCCCCGGGTGCCCCGGCGAAGATCTCAGGTGAGAAGAGCGGGCAAGGAAGGGAGCGGGGCCGTGACCGACTCCACTGATCTGCTGGGCTTCTGCTCTTTCTTGGGCAAAGGCAGGAAAGAGAAGTGGCTGCCTCTCCTGGGAGGCGCGTTGGCTGCTTCGTCCTGCTCGGCGAGGGGCAAGCCGGATTGGCGACGTTTGATTTTCACTGTGTAGATGCAAATGTGAACTCTTACTAGTGGTTGGACTCAAAATGGGTCTTCCTCTGTGAGTTCATCTCCATAAGCTCTATGGTAAACCAAGGAGCAGTATTGGATCTGTGAGAAGAGAGAGATCACTCCAGTGTAATTTGGTCAAACTCCTCAGCTTCCCCTTTATTTTAATGAATAATCAGTCTCAACTGCCCTCAGATTCTTGGAAAACTGTGCAGGTGCCTTCTGAAACTTCATTGGATCCAGTAGGCACCATGGGTTGACTGATCTGATAGATCACCCCGTGAAGAGAGGTTGCACAGCAAAATTCCTAAACAAAGAGTGATCTGAGTGTTGTTCCTTTTTTGTTTTTCATGTTCAGAGTACTACAGTAGCAAACAGTGTGATCTCACTGAAAGTTACCCACAACAGTCCATTTCAGTCAACTTAAAATGTCAGCATGTAGTTGTTTCACTTAATCTTTCACTGTGTTGAACATGCTCCTGCTTCATATGTTGCATTTCCCACTATAATTCTGTCTTTGTATCTTTGCATTTTCTTTTTCTATGTGGCACCATTAGTGACTAGGTGTCCTGAAGAATTTAATCAATCTGACATGAACACTATGGAAAATCCTTAGCTCTTTCTCAGTAGCATGTTGAGTGCCATCTGATCTCAGAGGCCCAGCACCAGCCTCTATATTGTCAGTCACCATAACTATCATCCAAACTACCCAAGTAGTTTTCTAGTAAAATACAGGAGTGGTTTACCATTGTCTTCTCTCATACAATATGAAATGGTGCCTTTGCTGTTGTTACTAAAGTGATTGTTCTCTTCCAGCATTTTCCTACATTGCTACTGCCTAATACATGGGTCTGTTTGCTTTAGCTGGGATGCTCTTCATGCCTTGGTGATTGTGCTAGATGTATATACTCTGGGCATGGCCTTCTGATGTTCTTAATACTTTCTGAAAATAAATTTATTGTAGAGGTGCCTATCAGATATATTTGTGTAGATTTATATTCTAATGAGGATAACTTTTGTTGAAATAATACACTGTTGTGAAGTAGGAAAAACGGGACTAGGCCAAGCTCTTCAATGCAGGAAAGGTTTATTTTGCGCAGGTTCAAACAACAAAGGTACAGCAAAAATGTCTGAACCCCGAAGGGTTTACAATAGCATACTTATATACTCTAAATTACGTGTACATATATTGGGTGTTACATTCTGACATATATGGTATTAGGAGGAACTGAAAACGCCTATTCCAGATGTTCGATAATAGATTAGGCCGAAGAAGGGTGTCACAAGGGTGGTGTAGACACTATCATATGTTATACATGACAGAAAGGGAGGAATGCAGAAGTGAACAACAGGATGCATCTGTCTGGGTCAGCATGTTCCAGGGAGATAAAAATACCTTATAATATTTCAGCACCTCCTTCCCGACAACGAGAGGAACTTAATCCTTGACCAAAGTTTTGGGCCTATAATATTGAATATTTGGCCTAAGACAAATTCTAGCCCAGCTCACTCCCCCCTTTGTGACTCATCTGACATATCCAGAAGAGTCACATACTCTGGTTCTCCATCAGGTTCCTCTCGTTGCTGCAACCTTTCATAATTCCACATTGCCAATACCTGAGCAGTTGCCCTTTTTTCCACTAATAAAGAGAGGCTGTTTGAGATAGTGCGAACAAAAATGGGTAAGACACATGGGAGCAATACACATCCAGCAGCAATTAGTCCAATCAGACCTACGATGGCTTGTAGACCTGGTAGTTTAGGCCACCACCCTGAAAACATATCCTGTAGATTAAGACCTCTCCAGGTTTGCACTGGTACATGAGCTACTTTGACCATTTTATCAGTAATTTCTGCAATGACTTTACCACTTTCATCAATTTCTATACAACAGTTGGTGAGATTGAATTTTCCACAGACCCCTCCTTCTTTAGCCAAAAGGTAATCTAAAGCTAGTCTATTATGCATAATATAGGTTCGTGATTTAACACTTTCTCTAGCCAATTGGGTGAGTCCTTTTACTGTTTCATTCGTGATAATTTCAACTACAGCTTGCAAACGAATCAACCGGTTCAGGATACACACAGGGGTTCGATAGCCATACATGCCATCTTCCGCCCATGTAGCTGGTCCATACACCTGTATAATTCGCTCTGCGGGCCAATCCTCCTCTCCCCAATTGGGTTGATTTCCTCCCACTTTAACCTTTCCTATCAGGGATGTATCCACATGTCGTCTTTGCCTTAGATGGTTTCCAACTTCATCATACACCGGGACTCCCAGAATTTGTCTAGTTTTTAAAGGGAGTAAGAAGAATCCGGGTCTAATTATTCCTAGGACACATGTTCCACACCAATTACTAGGTAGATAAGCATAAGCCATTTTTCCACAAATCCAGTATAGTCCATCGGGTGCTAGCCATTCCAAAGTCTGATTATTAGGATCTTTTAAGAATCTCATGCCTGTGACATTAAACAGGGCTTGTGCATCAATACTTTCCTTAGCATCGCTACCCGACCACCATTCTTTATTTTCCCACTTACCCGTACAAATGAGGTTTCCCACCTCTTTGCATCCAGTAGTGGTGTTCCTTTTAAAACAAACATGGCCTACCAAATTGGTAGTTAATGTCCAGTCTCCATCTTTTCCTTTGGTGTATGACAGATTACCTTGGCGGTCCATCTCCAATACCTTAGAATAATTCAACTCCTGGGCTTCCCATGGCCATTTCTCTCCCATGTTGGTCCCACCACAAACAAAACAGTTAGAAACATTCAAAGTATGAGCTATATCTTCAGCCAATTTAACAAATGTATTGGTCACATACTGGGGAATTTCAGGTATATTCAATTTTTCCATTTCCAAATAGAAGGACCAAAATAGCCCTTTAGTATCCTGTAACCTCCAAGTATGTTTTGTAACCTTCCATCTGAGTGTCACATGGGGATCTGCTCCTTTTCCGTAAATCCCCAACCTGTACACTCCTTCCCAGGTTTTTGTAGGGGTACAAATAAGCTTTACAGGGTTACAGTTATTTTTCTGACAGTTACTGGTTGCTACCCCAGTTTCTAACTTACATTTTTGATTGCCTCCCGGGGGGTCTCCGGACCACATAATAACACAGGACCAATATGGGCAATAGCTGTAAGTGTCTCGGTCAAAACATTCTCCTTTATTATGGCACATATATTTCTTTTCTAACATGTAGCTTCTCTCCCAATCCAGAGATCCACATGTGGCTTTTAGACAATTTCGATTAATAGCCAAACATGCATCAAATGTCAATTCTACCTGCTTATTTAGAGATCGAAATTCAGTTTTGTTTAACAATTCTTCCCTTCCACATTCAGTTGTGTATATTGCCATTTCATATGTTACTATTGATTTAGCCTCAGCAGGGTTATAGCATTGAACCTTACCATTTAATATGCACATGTGATATATAGTGATGTTTACTTGGCAGGTTGACGGTGTATATGCCAAACATCCATCAGGCCTACTAGTGTGGTAAATCAAAGTATTAGATATTAAAGTACCTTGAATAGTAGTTTGTATGCATGGCCCACACTCCTTGTTATTATTCACCTTTGGTGTATTTGTGAGCCTAGTAGACCTTGTTGGGGAATGTGGGGAAGCCGTAACAATCGGCTGGATCAATGGCTTTTCGGAATGGGGAACGGGCAGCAATGAGATTGTAGCTGCTCGGGTAACAGGTTTTCTATAACAAAGCACTCCTTCAGTTCCATTACACCTATGAATGATTGAGGGACGTAAGTTGCCAAATTGACATGTTGTCAAATCGAATTGTGTACAGGATGTAGGTACATAACTTCTCATGTGAATGGCCTGACCATCTTTACTTAGACAGGGCACGCAAGGCCCCCGGCCAACTGCATCTCTTGTCTTGCGTATCTTACCCTTATTCCGTTTGGTAGCCCCATATTCAATAGGTGATATTTGTAGTACACAAGTCCCCTGCCATCCGGGTCGTAGCTGGGCAGGGGAAGTAACACGTTCCCAACCCCGAAACCGAGGTGTTCCACAGTTTAGGAGTAGGGAAGCAGTCCCCCCTTTTGGCGGGGTGTCACTACAAATCCCTTTTCTTAAAACATAACCAACATATTGACACGCCTTAGGATTAGAATAACCTCGAGTTCGACAGGCAATCATGTCTATTTGATCGAACATTCGGGGGGGTCTTACAGGGATGAGGCAAAATTCCATTCCAGCAATCAGGAGTAAACAAGATGGGTGGCAGACCATCACAAGTACCAGACCCGATATCATAGGCTTGGACTATGCGTGGCTGCTCCTCTGGCTTACTCCATTGTCCTAAATTACTAACACACACTAGATTACCTTGCACACTTATAAAAAGCAAACTTACCCACCAACACTTAAAACCATATTTTCCTGGCATACCTATCAGCTCTGCGCTCTCTTCGAGCTTCTCGTTGGGCGTCTCGCAATGCAGTCCGGATGGTGGGACAGGATTTCAGAGTGTAGTAGGAAGGTTGTCCTGCACGAACTACCAAATAATGTTGTAATATATCTTCTATGATTTTCACATCACATTCTATCACATAATGAGTACATATAACACAATCAATACAATGAGCACAGCAACAACACCCACACTTACATTCACAAAACCAACACATGTAAGATTTTAAAGCAGATTAGAAAAAGGGGGATCTGAACCTATCTTTTCCTTTCTTCACCCGTGCGTAGAAAGTCAGCTTCCGGTGTGACTTAGCAAGGGTTAATTCGTTCAGCAACAAATTCTTGCCACATAATCAGCTGTTGAGGACTTGGACCTGGTGGAGGTATAGAGTGAGGTGGCTGTGGCCAAGTAATTGAAATGTTATTATGTTTGGGGAGTCCACAAAACCTAACTCGATGCTGGTAAAATAGAATTACAGCTAGGGACGCTAGAACTGCAATCCAGAGTCCCCACATCCACGTCTCCCACATTACTCCATACCAATCTTCTACCGTGCGTTGAGAACCAGCCTCCGGAGTGGTTCAGCAGGGTATATCTTCACTCTTCTTAGCACCGCCTGGTTATTTCCTTAGCACTAGCCTGTTTACATAACACATATTTTTAGTTGCGTTTGAAAGTTAGTTTGGTTGGGTTGTTTTGGTCCATGGACACCTTCCACCCTTGGTTAGCTGCTGCTTTAACCCGTGTCCAATGGATCCACGACTTGGATTCTGCAATCTTGATAGCAAGTGGAGAAGACATTATGACAGTAAATGGCCCTTTCCATCGTCCTTCTAATTGTTCTTTCTTCCAACGTTTGACCCACACTTTATCTCCAGGTTTGAAGGAATGACAGCAGGTTACTAATCTTGGGGGTACTTGTTCCATTACATAGTTTTTCAGCTTTTCAACCTGCTTACTCAGTTCTTGCACCATATCCATAGTCCAAACATCCCCCTTATGAGTCAAATCCGGCCAACCCGTCAAATTTCTCCTTAGGAGATTTGGTGGACGACCAAACATTAACTCATACGGTGACAGTTTATGCTGCCCTCTAGGAGAGCTCCGGATAGCATACAAGGCTAATGGAAGAGCATCAGGCCACTTCAAATGACTTTTGGTACAGATTTTTGTTATTCTTTCTTTTAGGGTCCTATTCATTCGTTCTATAGGGTTTTCACTCTCTGGGTGAAACGCACTGTGAAACCTCCACTTTATGCCCACCGCCTTGGTCACAGCCTGGTTAATCTGGTGGACAAACTCGGGGCCATTATCTGATGATATGTTACTAGGAATCCCAAACCTAGGGATTATTTCCTTTAACAATAATCTTGCCACCTCTCTGGCTTGTTTTGTTTTTGTGGGAAAAGCTTCCGGCCACTCCGTATACATGTCCACTATGACCAACAAAGCCTTGAACAAGCCACACCTAGGCATGTCAGTGAAGTCAATCATGACGTAATCCATTGGAATGTATGCACGTGGTATTGCTCCAGGGGGCAGCGTTGGTCCTTGCCTAGGATTAACTTTCGCACAAGTGACACATTTCGCTACCACCCCGGCAGCAATACCAGCTATCCCATTAATGTAGTAGTCCCTTTTTAATGCAGCTTCTAGCACCGTCTTACCCATGTGTGTTGTCTCATGGGCCAGTCGGGCTAATGTCCAAGCTGCAGTTGCCGGTACAAAAACCCTATCATCAGGTAAAACATGCCATCCATCCTTCACTCTTGCTTTCAGATCAGTCACAGCTTTCACACTTTCTTGTTGAGTATAAGTGGGCTTAACTTCAGGAGGTATCACCCCTATGTCCATACTTACGCACACTGATAGATCAGGAGTCGGTTCTATTCGCTTAGCTGCTTCTCGCGCTTCCAAATCCGCTGCTCTATTTCCCAATGCTACTCTAGCCTCCCCTCTTTGATGACCTTTACAATGCATCACTGCTACTTTCTTAGGCTTTTGTACAGCATCTAGCAACCTGCTTATCAAATGTCCATGCAATATATATTTCCCAGCTGAATCCCTAAACCCCCTTTCTTTATACACAGCCCCATGCGCATGTAACGTTAGAAAAGCATATTTACTATCTGTCCACACATTCAAGGTCTCACCTTTAGCTCTTTCTAATGCTCTGATTAATGCTCACAATTCTGCCACCTGTGCACTGTGCCCTGTTCCAAGGGGACAACTTTCCACCACCCTTTCATCATCTACTATAGCATACCCAGCCACCCTTTTACCATCTATCATGTAACTAGATCCATCTGTATACCAATTCAATTTAGCATTTGGCAAGGGTACATCTGTCAGGTCAGGGCGGCTTGAGTATACCTTATCAAGTACGTGTAAACAATTATGCACTGGTTCTGACTCAGTTGGTAACAATGTAGCGGGATTCAGTCTATTTGAGAGTACCAAGCGTACGTGCGGGTTCTCGATCATAATAGCTTGGTATTTTGCTAACCTCTGGCCACTGATCCACAAATGTCCCTTAGCATCTAAAACAGACTGTACGGCATGTGGAGAATGTACATTAATAGGACAAGAGAAAGTGAGTTTATTACAGTCTTGAAGCAATTCAGCAATCGCGGCCAATACTTTCAGACAATGAGGACAACCCTTTGCCACTCCGTCCAGCTGTTTGGAAAGATAAGCCACTGGCTGTTGCCAATTCCCCAGAGGTTGGGTTAACACCCCCAGGGCAATGCTCCTATTAGTATCCACATACAGATTGAAAGGCTTTTGTAAATTAGGCAAGGCTAAGGCCGAAGCTTGGGTTAATGCTTCCTTGATATCCCGAAATGCCTTCTTTTGTTCACCTCCCCATTCGAGGGGTTCCATGTTAGCCCCCTTAGTTGCAGCATACAAGGGAGATGCCATCAGCGCAAAATTAGGTATCCAAATCTGACAAAAGCCTGCCAATCCCAAAAAGCTCCTCAATTGCCTCTTCGTTTTGGGCTCAGCCAAGGACAAAATCGCTTGCTTCCGCTCAGGTCCTAGTGCTCGGCACCCTTGTTCTACATCATAGCCTAGATATCTGACACGCTTTTGCACTAACTGAGCTTTCTTCCGGGATACTCTGTATCCACATTCTAATAACAAATCTAACAAGGCTTTGGTGTTCTCCCAATAAGTATCTTCCGTCCTTCCTGTAACCAACACATCATCAACATATTGCAGCAAAGTATCACCACGCTGACAAGGAACATAATACTGCAAATCTTTAGCTAAGGCAGTTCCAAACAAAGTAGGGGAATTCTTAAATCCTTGAGGAAGTCTAGTCCAGGTATACTGAGACTTAGTTCCAGTATCAGGATGCTCCCATTCAAATGCAAATAAAGGTTGGCTGACAGTATGGATGGGAATTGTGAAAAAGGCATCTTTTAAATCAATAACTGAAAACCATGCAGCCTGAGGTGGGATTAAACTAAGAAGAGTATAGGGGCTCGACACAGAGGGGTGCAGGGTCACTGTTAGGGCGTTTACGGGTCTTAAATCCTGCACCGGGCAATAAGACCCATCAGCCTTTTTTATCGGGATAATCGGGGTGTTCCATGGAGATTGAATCGGCACCAAGACTCCTGCCGCTAAGTATCTCTGGATGCTTTCATATACCGCACCGATTGCTTCCCGGGAAACGGGTCTCTGTCCTATGCGGATAAGGATAGCACCCGGCTTCATCTCCACCACTACAGGTGGATGATGGGCTGCAAATCCTGGAGGATTATCTTCAGCCCACAATCCAGGCACCGCAAACTGGGTCCACTTATTCTCCTGGCTATCATTAATCTGTCTTCCTACCATCAATCTCCAAGTTTCCTCCGGTGAGTGTCTCACAGTCACCCTCTGTCTGCCCTCATCAAAGGAAATAGTTGCCCCTAATTTGCTAAGTAAATCTCTACCTAACAATGGAATTGGACATTCAGGGATATATAAAAATTCATGCTGGATCTTTGTTCCTTTAAAATCACAAGAGACAGGTTTCAAAATATTATGCCCCAAAACCTGTCCCAATACCCCCTGGACCTGGATAGTATACGGTCCGGGTGCGGATATTGGCTTATTTACAACTGATCTTCCAGCTCCGGTATCCACTAAAAAGGTTGTCTGGTGACCCCCAACATCCACAGTAACCAATGGCTCGGATGGGGCCTCCTCCAAGGTCCCCGTCAGTCCGACCATTCCACTCCAGCTAACCCTACAATCTCTTCCTGCAGCCTATTGGGGTTATCAAAACTTCTATCAGGTCTTCCTCCACCTCTCTGTCCACGGAATCCACCTCTACCACGTCCTTGACCACCCCTATTCCCT
>WNWU01016358.1:0-19609 GCA_012654045.1 Ptyas mucosa | reverse complement strand
ATAGATAGATAGATAGATAGATAGATAGATAGATAGATAGATAGATAGATAGATAGAGCTAAAACTAGAGCTAGAGCTAGAGCTAGAAGGGATTGGGACAGCATTGGCCTCAGTCCCTGGGCTCTTCAGATGTTCCAGGGGAAACATGCAATCCCTGTCAGATTGCCCCAGTTCCTCTTCCTCTGAACTGGGATCCAGCAGGGCCATAACACTACACCAAATTGGCCGTGATATTTATTTCCTTAAATTTCACCATACTATTGCATTTTTCTACTTTTTGTGTGTGTGTGTGTGGGGGGGTGTCAATGGATTTGGATTGTTATTGTTATTGTTTGGTTGCTCTGATCATTACTCTCCAATTGTTTTCATAGTTTGATGTAACTGAGTTTGTTTTAATTACTTATAATCGAGGCAGAGCAATGATGGGTTTTAAACATGACTAAATAAATAAATAAACCCCGGTATTATGATTTGCATTCCTAGAGACATGGCACATACATTAAACACTACAATTTTTTACATCATTAATCTAAGTAATTCCTAATTACTCACAGCACCATCTTATGCATGTCTATACAGAAGTAAGACTCACTGAGAGAGACAATTCTTATGCAAAATGTCTGTTTAATAAGTTTACCCAGTGAATAAATGAATATAAGTTCTAAATAAATATGAATATGACTGAGATTTAGAGAGTCTTAGAGATTGCATTATTTTTATTTTTACTGGATCAGAGTGAAATTTTCCATTTTTCATCTTTGGCAATAGTTTTCTTTATAGCAGAGGCATCCAACCTTTGTAATTTTAAGACTTGTGGATTTCAACTCCCAGAATTCCCCAGCCAGAATGGGGAATAGCTGGGGAATTCTGTGAGTTGAAATCCACATGTCTTAAAGTTCCCAAGTTTGGACACCCCTCCTTTAGAGTATAAAAGTGTCCAATAGTTTTCTATGTTCAGAGGCATCACTGAGGGAAGCAAAAGAAGCAAGGTTTTGGTTACCACCTTTAGAGCGCTGCATGGCTTAGGACCTGGTTATTTATGGGACCACCTACTACTACAAACAGCCTCCCACCGACCGATACACTCTCATAGAGAGGGGCTCCTCTGGGTGCCATCAGCCAAACAGTGTTGGCTGGCGGCCCCCAGAGGGAGGGCCTTCTCTGTGGGGGCACCCACTATCTGGAACGAGCTCCCCCCAGAGATATGGAGGATCCCGGATCTGCGCACTTTCCGTCATGCGCTTAAGACTCTCCTATTTCAGCAAGCCGGCCTGGCCTAACCTTCTCCCCCTTTTTTAAAATTCTTTTAAATTGAAATTTTAATCTTTTTAAATTATTGGGTTTTTAATTGTCTTAGGCTAAACTATTTAATTTGGTTTTATTTATGCTTTAACTTTTGTATCTATGTATTTTATTCTGTGCCTGTTCACCACCCTGAGTCCGTCGGGAGTAGGGCGGTATATAAATCTAAATAAATGAAAAAAATGAAAAAATGAAAAATTTGTCAGGCTGCATGTTTGTAAAAAATGGGTGGGGCTTCAGTTGCATGGTTTTGCCCTAAAGACACCCATTTGTGTGTGTCTGTGTGTTTATAAATATAGTTTATTATAAATTGAAAATTACAACAATACAAGTCTATTGGTTTTCTTCCTGGATTCTTCTATCCAGAATCATTTTTTTTTAAAAAAAGGGAAAGATAGACTAGTTAAAGCCATCTATTTATAGTCAAACTCTGATGTCTATATACAGTCAAATTCGGATGTCTATAATTGTTACCCATATGGCAGGTGATTCAGAAAGACGGAATGTAATATTAACTTTCTAATCTGAAGCTAACTTTGACTATCAGTTTGAAGAATGCATCTTGACTCATTATACTAGATCAAATTCAGATACCTACATCACCAAAAATGAAATGCATTTGAATAAATAAAACAGGTGAGAACGTGTTTGAATTGGGTACAACACAATGAGAAGCAGTTTCATTTGAAATGTGTCAAAATAAAATACCACGGAGAGATTGTATGTCTTGCTGAATATCTCATAATAGGCAAGCTAACCAAAATGTGTGAAATCAGATGAAGTTATTTTAAAAAAGAAGAAGGAATATGTGTGCATTACCTTTCAAGAGTAGCTACAGTTGAAGATTGCTAATAAGAAAGTTAGAATCACGAAGAACTGCATTTCTGTAAAATGTTTTGATCTGTCACCAAACAACTTTATTCTTTTCAAATATTCAAACAGAAAAAAATCAGACACAAAATTAAAGTGTAATATAGCATTTGCTGTTATTCTTTTCCCCCCCTCCCCCATATATGTGTCTATGTTATTTTAACACTTGTGTGATTTTCATTTTAATTGCATGCAACTACGACCCAGGAACCTGATTGTTACCTGTTGTGAGATCCAGTGGCAACTTGGTATCCTTAAAAGTTTGGAAACAAGATGGAATCTCCTAGAATAATTCTCACAGGGGCAAGTAAGAGTAGTTTCCTAGCACTGCTATCCAAAGTACCAGCTTCAGCAGTGAAAATAAATATGAACAGATACAAGGAGAAGAAAAACAGCAGGAAACCAACATTTGTTTCCTACTGGTTGATCATTTCCTAATCTACCAGAAAGTCAGGAGGACTTTTTGCATTCCAAGAGCTGCACTACTTACAGCAAATGACTTCAACTTGTCCACTTATGCAATACGCTGGTGATAATGCCCCACTGAAGATTTTAAAAGCTTAGGAGATGGTGTGTGAGATTAACACTTTAGAAAGTTGTATTTAGAAATGTTGGGAAATAGTGACAAATATATATATATCTATTTTGCAAGCACTACAGTCATGATATAGGCTTTAAAAAGGCTATCCACTGTTGGAGTTTTCCGGGTATGCTTTTTTAGCAGTTATCTTTGCAGCTTCATTCTCTAGGACATTGATTGATTGATTATATTTTTATCCTATTTATCCTATTTATACATCTATTTACCCATCTATCTATCTATCTATCCATCTATTTATTTATTTAAATTCAAGGTGGTGGGCATGCATAATATTCCTTCTTCCTCTGTTTTCCCCCACAAGAAGTATTATGTGAGGTAGGTTGGGCTGAGAATAAATGGCCGAAAATTACCCAACCAACTTTCTTGCTTGCTTAAGGAGGGACTAGAACTCACAGTCTCTTGGTTTCTAGGCTACCACCTTTACCACTACACCAAACTGGCTCTCCATAATGACATCAGACCATAAGAATAGTCTTTTTTTTTTCAATCAGGCCAAAGCCCATTTTACTCTGCAGTGGGTGTTTACAAGCTAAGGAAGAGATCAGCCCTGAACTGCTTCACTGAAATTGTTATTTGGAAGCATACTGGCCAGTGGTGAAATGTAAAATTTGTTACTACCGGTTCTGTGGGTGTGGCTTGGTAGTGGTGGGGTAATGTGACTGGGTGGGCATGGCCAATTTTTTTTTTTACTTTTAAAAGCATTTTTTCTACGTCTTCGGCCGAAGAAAAAATGCTTTTAAAAGTAAAAAAAAAAAAAGCCTCTGATGATCGTGTGGCTCAGCTGGGCATGGGGGGTGGGCAGGGATTTTTGCTACCACCTGCCTTCATTGCTACCGGATCGGGCGATCCAGTCCAAACTGGGAGCATTTCACCCCTGATACTGCCCCTGTAGCACAGGGAATTTAGATAGACTTATTCTCCATGGGTCTCACTTATTTTGGCCATGTCATGGAGGGGAGCTGTGGTGGCACAATGGTTAGAACGCAGAATCACAGGCTAATTCTGCATTCCACTGCCAGGAGTTGGATCCTAATTAGCTCAAGGCTGATTTAGTCTTCGATCCTTCTGAGATCGGTAAGACGAGGATCCAGATTGCTAGGAGCAATATGCTGATGCTGCAAAAGCTTAGAGAGGGCTTTAAAGCACTATGAAACAGTGTTTAAGTCCAAGAGCTATTGCTGTTTCATAGAGAAAATAATCTGAAAGTTGGTTGGTCTCTTCTGCATTTATATAGCTCTGTTATATTTCTTTTCAAAGGTGGTAACCAGAATTGTATGCCAAAAATATGCCAGAGACATTGGTATTACCTATTTGGATAAGAACAGTACAAAGCTGGTTGCTTTATGTTCAGCCCCTTCCCTTCGAAGAGCCGAGGTGGTGCAGTGGTTAGAGTGCAGTACTGCAGCTACTTCAACTGACTGCTAGCTCAGCAGATCAGCGGATCAAATCTCACCGGCTCAAGGTTGACTCAGCCTTCCATCCTTCCGAGGTGGGTAAAATGAGGACCCAGATTGTTGGGGGCAATATGCTATTTAGTATACTGTCTTTGGTGTAAGCCGTCCAGAGTCCTCGGAGAGTGGGCGGCATAGAAATATGACTAATAAAAATAAAAATAAATAAATAAATAATAATCCCTAACATGGAATTTGTCTTTTTTCACAGCTGGCCTACACTGAACTGACACCTTCTATGAGTTATTAACTATGACCCCAATATCTTATTTCCATTAGTTAAAGACATGTTTGTGCCAGTATATGTGGTTTCTTGCATACTTTAGGAAAATTCAGTCGTGTTTGCCATTTAGTTGACCATTCATGTAATTTAAGGAGATACTACTAGAGCTTTTCACAATTACTTTTGGATTTCGCTATTCTGAATAGTTTAGTATCATTTACAGGTTGCTCATCTTTAAATTACAAGGCAGATGCCTGTGTTCTCTTACACTTCACAATACAAGTTGTGGGTAAAGTTTTGTTCAGTTTATAACTGAAATGAAACCAGCCTGAGACGGAAATGAATATGAAGAAGCTGAAGCTTTCCTTTGCATGGAATAAAAAGGGGGAAAAAACCTACTTGTTTAATTTCTGCATAGTAAAGCCACTAATGGTGATAAAAACAGTCCTGTCTAAATCAACAACAATTACAATACTTGGTGCTTATGGGAAAAGAACAATTTTTAATGTGTTCATATACCTCAAATATATACATTTTTTAAAAAAATAATTTTATTTACTTTATTATTTTCACAGATACTCTCTTTGTAAAATGGGTAAAATGCTTCCTCTCCTGTCACAGTGACTTGCCACAATTTACAACAGTGTGCTGATAACTGATTTTGTGTCCCAACAGAGGTGTCTAGCCAGAGTTTCTAGAGCGAGCTTCTGGGTTAATATCACTTGATCCCCCATATTAACATCCAGCTAAATAATAATAATAATAATTGTGCAGAAATTTCTCAAAGAGGAAGAAAAAGTTAACTGCAACTTCTTGACCATAAATCACAATAATGAAATATCTCTTTCCTCCATCTGTTTGCTAATAACAGAAATCAACATCTTGTTATGGCCGTCCTATACATTTTTAGAATATTTATCTGCATACCTCTACCAATATAGACTGTTTGTCTCCAGATTAAAATAAGCAAGCAAGCAAGTCTTAAAGATCTATGATACAAATTACTCCTTTTTTGAAATGGCAAACAGAAACCTCTGCCTATTTCAAATAAGCTAATAATCACCATGTGTGACAACGGAATACAAATTTCCCGTGCTGGACATCTTTTTTTCTTTTTTTTAAAGAATATGCATTATCCAGCTTTGAACTTCAAAGCTAGGGGACAGAGAGCATCCTCCATGCTGACTGGAAACAAAATGTCCTACTGCTATATGTGAATCTATATATTTGTGTCAGCATCCTGACCTGGCTCCACGATAATCCTAGCTTGATTTTATTTTTCCCCTGTGTGTGGCTGATAGCATCCTCTGAGTTGTTTGAAAGGAGTGTTTGTGACAGCCGGACACCTTTCTCATTTGAGCTTGAAGCGTGGGAGGATTTTTGAAGCTCCATGGCTTGTTGGGAGACAGGGAGGGGAAAGGATAAGTGTTTGCAAAGAAGATAGTTGACAGGAAAATCAGTATTAGTCTCCCAGACAGCACAGCCAGAAAATCCTATCCTCCTAGCTCTTAGGACTGAAATAGTGCAGAGGGAGGAAAGAAGGAAGGAAGGGAGGGAGGGAGGGAGGGAGGGAGGGGGGAGGAAGGGAGGAGGGAGGGAGATGAGGACCTAGTATGTCATATCTTTTGAGAAGTAAGGGTGAAACACATGAGACTTGAAAACAAGGATATAAAAGATAAAATACATGGCAATTTCTGGTTCTCAACTGTGCTTCTGAGCTATTTCCTCATTTATTAAGTTGTTTAAATGCTCTTATTCACGCTTTGGCCTGGAGAGTATCAAGAGCTATCTGCACCCCAATAAATTATATGATACTGGTGACATACACACATTCTGCAATAATTGCATCATGGTAAATATGAAATATTTAGCTTTTAAATGCTGAGATGTAAGGATAAGAAAGGAGAGGGAAATTCTGATGTAGCTATTTGAATTTCTATTCTCTAGAGAGAGAGAAAAAAGTGCCTCAGGTTTGTTTTTTTTATATACATATAGGCACACTTGGAAAATTAATAATTTAATGCTCTAATATTAGCTGTCATCTAAGCTATGATAAAACTAATAATTTATCCAACTGAGATTCAACAAATGACACCTTTTTAGTGCAGATAAGAGGCATTTTGTTAGACTTGTGGAACTGGATAGCTTCTTTTCCACTGATTTGCTTAATATTTTCTAGTCTTAACCCCACAGAACAAGTAGCCATTTCTGGAAGGACAGAAGTGCATAACACAATTTATTCAGAAATACTCTACAAATATGTAATTCCTGAATCAATAATTACAATTAAGAGAGACAGCAATGACTTGAAGGGACAAAACAACAACAACACAACATCAAAACAAAATGTAAAGGTTTTGCCTTTACAAATTTGCTAAGTACAGTTTGTGTGCAATTGCTTGTTGATTAGAATAAAATAAATAGAATACTTTATTTGGCCAAGTATGAGTAGATACACAAGGAATTCGTCTCTGCTGCAGAAGCTCTCGGTGTACATGGAAATCGTCGTCGTCGTCATCATCATCATTACCACCACCACCACAATAAGGGGTGTGTGTGTAAAGAAGATAATAAGAAGGATAAATGATAATACTAAAGCCATACTACAGGGGGAATAGAATAGAATAGGAATAGAATAGAGAGTTGGAAGGGACCTTGGATGTCTTCTAGTCCAACCCCCTGCTCAGGAAGGAAACCCTGGCCTATACCATTTAAGACAAATAGTTGTCCAATCTCTTCTTTAAAACTTTCAGTGTTGGAGCATTTATAACTTCTGGAGGCAAGTTATTCCCTTGATTAATTGTTCTGTCGGGAAATTTCTCCTTAGTTCTAGTTTGCTTCTCTCCTTGATTAGTTTCCACCCATTGCTTCTTGTGCTGCCCTCAGGTGCTTTGGAAAATAGCTTGACTCCCTCTTCTTTGTGGCAGCCCCTGAGATATTGGAACACTGCTATCATGTCACCCCTAGTCCTTCTTTTCATTAAACTAGATATACTCTATTCTAACAACTATTCTTTATATGTTTTAGCTTCCAGTCCCTTAATCATCTTTGTTACTCTTTTCTGCACTCTTTCCAGAGTCTCAACATCTTTTTTACATCATGGCAACCAAAACTGGATGCAGTATTCCCAGTATAATACCAAGGCATTATAAAGTGGTATTATGCATAGACATTATATACGTAGACAGTAGTAAATATACATAGACATTAGACAGTACTATGAGAATAAGTTGTTCAGCAGTTTGATGGTGTGAGGGAACAACTGTCCCTGTGTCTATTTGTTTTGGTAAATAATGCCCTATATGTCTATGGAGATTCTCAGTCATCCAAGTCATGGTTGTCCCAAATGTGCTTTTTCAAGAGGAAACTGGACTTTCTGTTTTTTTCTCATGAGAAGCGAAACGTCTTCCAAAAAAAAAAAAAAAAAAAGTCAGTTGCCTCTTGAAAAAGCACATTTGAGGTAATGCCCAGTAGCATCATCATGAGACAGGAGCTGAAACAGCTTATGACCAGGATGTGAGGGGTCTGCAGATATCTTCTCAGACCTCCTTCTGACCCACATAATATACAGGTTTCCTATGGAAGGCAGGCTAGTTGCAATTGTTTTTTCTGCAGTCCTAACTATCTGTTGAAGTTTGTACCTGTCCTGTTTGGTTACTGTACCAAACCAAACAGTTATAGAAGTATAAATGATTGAACAATTCCTCTGTAAAATTGATTCAACAGCTCCCAAAGCAATCTGACCTTCCTGAGTTAATGCAGAAAGAACATTCTTTGTTGTGTCTTTTTTATTATGGTTCTAATATTAAGTGTCCATTTCAAGTCCTGGGAAGTTATAGAACCCAAAGACTTGAAGGACTATAATGCTGATATAATGCTCATACTGTTGATACTGCTTATAATTTCCATACACATACACAGAAGCTTCTATCTTCCATTCAGCAGTTGAAAATCCTTTGAACTAGAGAAGTGTCTTTCTGACTCCCAGGAAAGGATGTGTTTGCTTTAAATAAAAATATATTTGCATCTGCAAGCATTTTGATGCACCTCTTCTGCTTTTTCCTTTTGGGGTAAGCAGCATTATGCAAAGCCCAGGGGGAAAAAAATTAAGCAATGGTAAGCCGACAAGAGATGACAAAAAGGAACGGTAAAAACTAGTTTACAGTAATGCCATTTATTAAACTACCTTTCTGCCCTTGAAACGATCCTTGCTTTTATCACATCCATGCAACATTTCATGCATTTCCCATTAACCCCATTCCACACAACATTCTTGATCTTCACACACATCTCAACTGCAAAAAAAATACACGATGTTCATTCCAATCATATATTTGTTATGCAATTTAAATTCTCATTCCTTTTCTCTGTAGCCAAACCGTCTCAATGTATTTTGTACCGGTCACTCTTTTTCGTATTCATTCCATATTTATACATTTATTCATTGCACACTGGTTTTTCACCGGTATCTTCTTGTTTAACTATGCATGACTCTTATGTAAACTGTTCCAGTGTTTTCTGAAGTTCCAAATTCACACTTCCATAAAACCAAATGGCAGCTTGCTCTTATAATCAGCCATTTTTGCTTCCTTTGACATTCATTCTAACACACCATACTGTATATTAGCCATATTTATTATTTATGTATTCATTTTTTATCCCATCTTTATTACTTTATATGCAGCTCAATGCAGAGAACATATCTAATACTCTTTCCTGCTCTTATTTTATGCACAAAAACAATCCTGTGAGGTGGGTTCACCTGATAGAGAGTGACTGGCCAAAAATCATCCAGCTGACTTTCATCCTAAGGATGAACAAGAACTCACCATCTCCTGGTTTCTAACTCAGTTCCTTAACCATTACTCCAAACTCACTATTTTTACAAGTGTTTGCACATCTTAAATATTTGGCATCCATTTTCCCAGCTTCAATGAATATTCCTCCAAGATATGCAAACTCTGAATTATCTTCTACCTGCTCTTTTTTGCTATTTATGCATAATTTGCCTTTGCTCCCTTTACTTCTCTATCAAATTCAACCACTTTGATCCTTGATATGTTACTGTTCTCATTCTTGTCTTTGTTGGGCCTGACAGCAGCTCGACATATTTGTCAGAGGGAGAGGCATCCAAGGCCGACTAAAGAATCCATGGCCGACTAAAGACCTACAGAAAAGCAGTGGGGATGGTTATTAGATACTCAGGGTAGTAGTGGTGACAGGTTCGTTAGATTCTGGTGGTGGTGGTTACTAATACCTGCGCATAGGCTGCGAGTCAGGATCATCTGTGAAGAATCGGCATCTGCAATGTTTGAATGCGGAAGTGCTGTCAGCTTGGGAAGAAGGAAATAAGGAACACCTGGAAAGACGATTGCATACGGATGGGGCATGGGTGTGATCGGAGCACTGCTTTAAAAAACGCTGATGAAACCAAACATTCAGTGCTGACTTTATTACATTCATACCTGGTTTTTCCTCGATACCCAACTGTTGCAGATTAAAGATTGCTTGACTAAACCCTGTTTTCCCTGTTTGGTGATTCATCTGAAGAACTGCCCAGCGGCAGATCAGGAGAGCTGAGAGTCTCTTTATTACATGATACAATCTAACTATCAGTGATGCAATCATTTCGATTTTCAGACAACACTGCATGCACTATTTGCATACCATCCACTTTGACATCCCCAAAAACATTCTTTAGCATTCATTCATTCATTCATTCATTCATTCATTCATTCATTCATTCACAAAATGGAACCATGGTAGTGCAGTGGTTAGAATGCAGTATTGTAGGCTAACTCTGCTCACACTGCCAGGAGTTCGATCCTGACTGGCTCAAGGTTGACTCAGCCTTCCATCCTTCCAAAATGAGGACCCATATTGTTGGAGGAAATATGTTGAATCTGTTAACCACTTAGAGAGGGCTGTAAAGCACTATGAAGTGGTATATAAGTTTCAGTGCTATTGCTATTCCTATCCTTGTCTTCCTTCCTGCTTAATTTTTAATATTTCATTAACCATTCCATTTATTCTCATTCAAGCTTTGCTACTATCATATTTTTGTTGAGAGCAGTGCCTTTGAGTCAATTTTGACTCTTAGCGACACATCCCTGCAGTTTTCTTGGCAAGATTTTGGAAGTGATTTGCCATTGCCCGCTTCCTAGGGCTGCCAGTGACTGGACCAAGGTTACCCAGTTTGCACACAACTAGAGCTCATGATCTCCCAGTTTCTAGCCTGATTCCTCTAACCACTACACCAAACAGCTCTCACTTCTACTGTATGACATTGTCTTACTGTATCCAGCAACCAATTTGCAGTAAAGCATTCTGTAATTCAACCTACAGTATAACATACAGTAGCTCTAAATATTAGTAAGTTTTCCAAATTATGTACATTCACTTTTCAATAACACGTGAAGTACTAAATTTTGGTCAGCCTACATTCATCTTGAACAAAGCTGCAGTGCACTTCCAAAATTTTGCTTGTCATTCACACAGTAAGAGGTCAGCCAAATATCTTTGCAGGGACGCTTAGAGAAACTAATGCCCCTGCACAGTGGTGAAATCCAATTTTTTTTTTTACTACCAGTTCTGTGGACGTGGCTTGGTGGGCGTGGTGTGACTTGGTGGGTATGGCTTGGTGGGCATGACAGGGGAAGGATACTGCAAAATCTCCATTCCTCTCCATTCCTGGGGGAAGGATATTGAAAATCTCCATTCCCACTCCACTCTGGGGCCAACCAGAGGTGGTATTTGCCAGTTCTCCGAACTTCTCAAAATTTCCACTACTGGTTCTCCGAACTGCTCAAAATTTCCGCTATTGGTTCTCCAGAACCTGTCAGAAGCTGCTGGATTTCACCCCTGCCCCTGCAGTATTTGCATTAACTTTCCTTTTGTATAGAGCGGGGGTGTCAAACTTGATTTCATTGAGGGCCATATCCCAAATCATCTCACACACCCTCCCCCCCCCTTTTGTAATTCATTCAACTCCTTAAGGCTCCTTGTTTGGCCCTCTTCACCTACTTCCCATTGTTGTTGTTTTTTAATTTTCTAGTAACATTATTTTCATTCCTCCCCTCCCCCTTTTAATGTTAACAATTTCTTGTTTTCTTTGACTACATTATTTTCAATTATCTTTTTGTCTAAATAATCATTTTTCTCTTTCCATATATGTATCAGTAAAAATGATTTCTCTCAAGAGAAATAGGACATAACTTTTATATAAGCAAAGAAATATTATTTAAGTCCTGGGAAATAAGATTGTATTTGGAAGAGACTCAGACAGGTTTCTCCCTGATCCACTGGAATATAGGTGAGAGGGAAAATAAGGCTCAACCTGGCCTGCAAATTTACATTATCATACCTTGCCTCAATAAAGTATAGCAATAGTAATAACACTTAGACTTCACAGTGCTTCTCTCTAAGTGGTTTACAGAGCCAGCCTATTGCCCCCAACAATCTGGGTCCTCATTTTACCCACCTTAGAAGGATGGAAGGCTGAGTCAATCTTGAGCCTGGTGAGATTTGAACTGCCAAATTGCTGGCAGCTGGTGATCAGCAGAAGTAGCCTTCAGGACTGCACTCTGACCACTGCGCCACCACGACTTGTATAATTCTAGTCTTCCTGTGAAATTTATTTCCTGATCTGGTTTACCCCAAAAAACTGACAGTATCTTACCTTGTACAGTGGTACCTTGGTACTCAACTGCTTTGAAACTCATTGAAGTTGGCACTCAATGGATTTTGATGCGAAATTTTTGTCCTGATTTTATTGTTTGTTAGTCAATGCACAAGCTAGAACTTATCAGTGTTGGTTGCCTTGTGACTCACTATACATTATTATTCCTTTTGGAAAAAAATGTTTGGTACTCCTCATTTCTGGTACTCATCTCACCTCCCAGAACCAATTAGCAATGAGTACCGAGGTACCACTGGATTTGATTTTTCTCCCCCTATTTTTCTCCCCCATAGCCTCTTGCACAACATCATTCCACAACTATTTTTTTTTCATATTTCCTATTAGAGTCACACATTTATGTCGCACTCCCTATCATAACTTCATTTTCTTCCAAGCAGCTTCAATTCCTCTCTTTTTAATACATTTTTAGTTATGTTGTTGGCAGATAATCTACCTTTCAAAACTTTTCTATACAAAGCTCATGTCTGCTCTTATTGCATTCATTCTATTTTTCCCCAAGATCCTCTCTTCATTCTACAAAAGAAAAGTCTGAACTTGTCATCAACCTTTTATCCTCCGCTAATTTTCTCAGTCTTTCATCATCAACAATTACATTTATCATACTTTGAGGTTTACATTTATCCTTTGCCAAGTTACATATGAATAAATCTATGCTAAAACCACATGCAGTATTTGAAAGAAACCTTTTTCTAAATATGGACTCTTCAGATAGTAAGCATTCCTAGCCATTGCTAGGTTTCTAAAGAACTCAGTCACTTATTCTGTTTCTTATTCCAATTACCCATTTATACCACCTCTAGAATAATTCTTCCACTTGATTTCACTGATGCAGAATGTGGAATAATTTCCCCAAAATGCATGTGCCTGATTTTTCCATAATAACATCCCCAAAATATAACATACAACATGGATTCCTAGTTTCCTATATCTCCTCAACATCCTAGATGATATCAATTCATACTTTCTACCGTGCCTTTTCATTCATAATTAAGCATACACCTTCCTACATGTATTAACTGTAATCCACACCATCAGATGACCTTCATTCATATCTAGTTTATTCTTCCTCTCAGATTTTTATAAACATAAATTATTTATTTATTTCACGAATGAAGGCAAATATACGTGTCCCAGGATAAGGTTTAAGGATCTGATCTGGGTCAGTCTCTCTCACCACATTCTGATGAGAGAGAAGTTCCCTGAGGCTGGGATGATGATGATGATGATGATGATGATGATGATGATTTAATTTTAACTCACCCACATCACTTGAATGACTCTGAGTGGTTTACAAGTTAGACCGGGGGGGGGGGGGGGAGGGAACATGAACTTGTATAAAAAATTAAAAACATTTTTTAAAAATTAAAAAGTCCTTCCTTCTTTCCTTCCTTCCTTCCTTCCTTCCTTCCTTCCTTCCTTCCTTCCTTCTCTTTTACCATTTATCTTTTTTGAATTCCAAGTCACAGCTTTCCATATGCCATGGTCATTTCATATGTCCCCATAAATAGGTCTTCTGGCATTCATTGTAGCTTTGATCAGTCAAGATTTTAACATACTATTTTAGTGAGTTGTATAGCTAGATTATCAATCTTAGTGATACTTGTGTCACTCAAAGCAATCCTAGCTGATGATAAAGACAGTATTGAGCAATTTTGGCATATTTTGGGCTGCATGCCATGCATGCAATAAAGTCCATTTAACCCCAAGCATATATAAACCAGCATTGCTAATCTAGAGATTACTTTGCAACCAACATATGGATGCCCTCACGCCACCAAGTAGGAGACTTATGCAGCATGCTGACACATATTTTGAATCAGTTTAATACAGTGATTGAAGAACTGCTGTTATTAAATTAGCATCAAATTGTATAGTTATTTAATTTCAGGGTTATATCTCCTATGGAAAAATAAGATTTCTTCAAGATTGAACTAATACTGAACTGAATTATTGCAATATTTGATTTGTAATACAAACATTCCAAATGAAAGAGAATACAGAATTGGTGTATGGATACCTGCTATGCTAATTCACATTTTTTGTACATGTTATAGTTCTTTAATTGGCTGCTATTCCTGAACATTCATTTGAAAAGGCTTCTGCACAATTTAAATCCAGCCAATCAGGTATGGCCTAGTGAGCATGATTTCACAATATCACAGTGTCAGATGTGGTATTACAATGATGGCCCTGAATATTATTGTGAAGAGAGGGGAATAGGGAATATATCTTTGTCTTGTTACATTACATTACACTGATTTGTTCATTTTTTTCCACTTCAACTGTATTTAATTTATTTTATGGTATAAGTGGGTTTCCCTCTCTCGCCATTTTATCTTCATAAAATAGAATAGATAAAAAGATATTGACTGATGAAAGTAAACTAACTTGGACTGAATGGGTTTTTTAACCTGGGTCTCTTCCACACCATCTTTGCACAAATAACATTATTAACTGCCTCAGAGTTCGGATAGCAGTTGCTGATTTAAGTCAAGCTATATAGTAGGATACTGATCTTGCAAGCTGCATACTTTTCAATTAGAATTAACAGCTTTCTATAAACACATGTTACTGGGTTTGGGTTAAATCAGAAAATACCACCCAATCTCCCTTTCTATGAATATATTTCTATGGAATTATTATTCCATTTATTTCTTATATCTGTAGGAAGTTAGCACCCACCCCTTTCCTGGAAGAATGAAATATTTTAGGAAATATTAAAAAGGCAGAATATTATGTTTCCCTGGATGAGAAATGGAGAAGCATGTTTTAAAGCAGCTCCCACCTTCCTGCCCCCACCCTTTTGTTAATGGGCCATTAAGGCCTCAGCCAAGCTCACTCAATGGGCCAGAGGCAGAAACCCAATCCTTTGTCAAAGGACATCTGCAACACAATAGCAACAGAAACTAACACAATGGGACCCATCTAGACAGAAACTCACCACATGGCACCTGGGAAGATTACATCAACCAGCAGGGCTAGCTAAGACCCCCAGCTCCTGGAAGTCTGACAACCAAACAGGATACTCTTTCTGGGCCCCAGGAAGTTCAAAGCCAGAGAGAGCATAAAACCCGGAGACTCACTGTATCTGCCCCTTTTTCTGTTCAGGAACTCAAACCATGTGATCCTGTCCACCATTAAACCATCTTTCCAAGCAGTCTCCATGTTTCCAGTGTCTTTTTCCCCACTTGGAGCAGAACCCAGAAGGATATTTCCTCCTACATATCCTCTGACATAATTTTTCATACAAAGTCCTCTTAACTTTAAGAAGAAGAAAAAAACAAATGGTTTAAAAAAAACTATTAAAATGTTGGGTGGAGGAAAGTAAGAAGATGTGCTGGAGGGAAAAATTACATTGAAGTGAAGAGTTGTAGAATCTCCCTCTTCAGATGTAATTAGGCATGATCTGAAAAAAAAAGAGAGAGAACAGGATTGAGGATGTTGGAGGCATAGATCTGTGTAACATTGAGTTGCACAAAAGCCTAATATGTAATAGGAACAATAACAGTAGTATGCCTGGACTAATTTTCACTATGACTTTAGGACCTATTTAGATTTTGTACTTTAGTTATCACTATTTATTTATTTATTTATTTATTTATTTATTTATTTATTTATTTATTTATTTATTATTTATTTATTTATTTATTTATTTATTTATTTATTTATTTATTTTGTCACATTTCTATGGGCAGCTTACAACAGAGAATAAAACAATGCAACAATATCCCATACAAAAGTTAAAAGAAGACATTAAAACATTAAAACATTAAAACACATACACTCCAATTTGTGGCCAGGTCTCGCAAGATCATTATAACGAGATCAACGGCCCCAGGCCTGCCGGAAGAGCCAGGTCTTCACCGCTTTCCGGAAGGCCAATAGGGTGGGGGCGATCCGGACTTCAGGAGGTAATTGGTTCCAGAGAGCTGGGGCAGCCACAGAGAAGGCCCTCCCCCATGGGCCCGCCAGCCGACATTATTTAGCTGATGGGACCCAGAGGAGACCGACTCTGTGGGATCTTACTATGATCTATGAGAGGGATACCCTGCTGATCTTTGACTTAACTTTCTACCAGTTCTAGTCAGAACAGCCTTCAATAATTCAGAGTATCTGAAAACTGCTAAACTGCATGTCTACAGTTTATTATACAACCAGCCGGATGGATGGATGGATGGATGGATGGATGGATGGATTGATTTATGGGGCAGACATACATACATGTAGTATCCACATTTAGAATTTCTTCTGAAAAGATTTTTATTTAAATATGCATTTTTCCTCATTTTGAAATTTAAGACTAATATATTTCCTTTTTGTATATGTGTATATGCATGCTTTTGAATTAGTGTTGATGGTTGACAACTACATGGTCTAGTCCTTTCAGTTTTCTTGGCAAGATTTTTGAAAGTACTTTGCCACTGCCATCTTCCTAAGGCTGAAGGAGGAGGACTTTCCCAAGATCACCCAACTGGCTTTGTGACTAAGGTGGGATTAGAACCCATAGGATCCTGGTTTCTATCTTGGCGTTTTAGCCACTGCACCAAACTGGTTCTCAATATATTTCTTTACTGGCTGCATTTTCATTCTGTATCCAAACAATGTATTTAGGTAAATAATTTGGATAGGGAGGTGAGTTTGTATCAATACACATTGATTTGCAAGATAAATATTGACTTGTCTACTGGAGATGGTTGCACTTTCCCTCTATACTTACTTCGTCACTCAATAGGGTTGCAAACCGATCTGACAGGAGTCAATAATGCTTTGAATTCTAAAAAGTTTGATTTCAAGGAGCAATTTTCTATTCAGCGACTAGTGCAAGAAGGAGATAAGAACCCTTAACAAATATAACAATTTATTTTATTTAACCTTGAGGGAAATTGACCTGTTTGGCAACAGCCTCAGCCTAAGGTACATACAATGTAACGTTAAACCAATAGGGCCATTTTGGTTTCAAAAATCAGACTTGTATGGCTGTATCTTTCTTATGCTTTACCAACGGGATTGGCAAGACATGTTGTAAAAATGCACAGAAAATGCCCCACTTATCCAGTCTAGCTATGCTAAAATGTGTAGCTTTTGGCACAATGTAAGTGTAACTAGTGTGTATAGTCAAGGCTATGGTTTTCCCAGTTGCAATGTATGGCTGTGAAAGTTGGACGATAAGAAAGGCTGAGCGCCAAAGAATTGAGGCCCTTGAACTTGATGCTGGAGAAGACTCCTGCGAGTCCCTTAGACTGCAAGGTGATCAGTCCTAGAGGAGATCAACCCTGACTACTCTTTAGAAGGCCAGATCCTGAAGATGAAACTCAAATACTTTGGCCACCTAAATGAGAAGGAAGGACTCACTGGAGAAGAGCCTAATGCTGAGAAAGATTGAGGGCAAAAGAAGAAGGGGACGACAGAGAATGAGGTGGCTGGATGGAGTGACTGAAGCAGTCGGTGTGAGCTTAAATGGACTCCAGGGGATGGTAGAGGAAGGCCTGGAGGAATGTTGTCGTGATGGGTTGGACACGACTTCACAACTCACAACAACAAAGTGTAACTAGAGAGTAATGTTAGCCACAATCCTGAGAATCTGCTCACTTTCCATATGCATTTCTCTTGATAAACTCAAGAGTTGATAGATGAGTAAATACTCATGAGATAAGTAAATCTTAGAATGAGAGCCAGTTTGGTGCAGTGGTTAAGGCACCAGGCTAGAAAATAGGAAGCCATGAGCTCTAGTCCTTACATAAGCATAAAGCCAGCTGGGTGACTTTGAGCCAGTCACTCTCTCTCTGCCCCAGGAAGCAAGCAAAGGAAAATCACTTCCGACATCTTGCCAAGAAAACTGCAAGGGCTTGTCCAGGCGATCGCCAGGAGTCAAAGCTAACTCATAGACACCCAAACCCCCCACAAATCCTAAAGTGCCACTTTCTATCATGTTTTACTACAAGGTATTTTGCTTTCCCTGTTTGATCCAAAAATGTTGGCAATGCTCCTGCCCTTAAGTTCATAGAGGCTTCACACTTATTTATCTTTTCATTGACTTTACAACCACAGGAAATGCCTTGGTGCCCTTTTAATAAAGACTTCCAGCTGTGTGTCCTCTCCCTTCTTTCCAGCTTGTTTAGAATGCAGATTAGTTTTTCCTTTCTGATAGTAGCACAAATTTATCTATTAGCCACTGTGAGCTGCAGGTTAGAAGAGGCCATTTTCTAGTCTCGTTAGAATGTCACATTAATCCCATGTCTGGTGATTGTCATGTTTTTCTTTGCTTTTTGGGCTAACAACCTGGACCTTGGAGCTATTTGCATAAAACTGCACAATTGGTTACACATGTTTATATTGGGTTTGATCTTTTTTTTTGCCTTTATGCTCTGCAGGATGGCAGACTGAATTAAAGGTCTTTCTTCTGAAAGAAAAGGGGGGGGGGAAATAACCTCTGGACAATTTTCTTCTACGTTTAGGTACCCGGTATGTTCTTGGCAATTGAGCTGATAGCTCCTGAACCTGTTAGTCTAAGCTACAAGGCAATCTAGCTACAATGAAATGAAAGGGACAATTACTAGAACATAAACAAAAGAGAATTCATAACTAGTATGATGAAATACTTAATGCTTAACATAAGGAAATAAGCTATTGTATGTCATCTCCACATAATCTGTTACAGCTTGATAGTGGAAGATTTGGGCCTATAATGGAGCAGATGAGTCTATTCCTGGGTCTGAACCTGAAACAACTATCATAACAACAACAAAAATGTGATTTATTTATTGTTTATTTATTAGTTTGATTTATATGCTGTCCTTCTCCAGAGACTCAGGGCGGCTTACAATGCGTTAAGCAATAGCCTTCATACTTTTGTATATACCTGCTTAGTAGGGCTTTCAGCCCATCCTAAGTGGTGTTCTTTTTTTTAATACAAAGTCAGCTTATTGCCCCCACAATCCGGGTCCTCATTTTACCTACCTCAAAAGGATGGAAGGCTGAGTCAACCTTGAGCCTGGTGAGATTCGAACTTGCAGTAATTGCAGGCAGCTGCTGCTACTTAACAGCACTTTAGTCTGCTGTGCCACCAGGGCAAAATGTGATGGATGTGTTTTAAAAAGCCAGCTTCCAAATGATATAAATACAAATTAGTTTCAAAATAATTTTGATACAGGATTCTAGCCCTTGGCTAATGGAATCATGGGACAGAATGTGGCTTGAAAACATGCCATCTGTAATGTCTCTTGAAAATAGTCTCCCTAGAGATTTTGATTGTGTTCTTCTTCTGTTTGTGGAAGAGTCATTGAAATAGAAAACTTTATTATTCTTGGTAATGTAGATGGTGGAGCCAGTAACACCTCTTCATGAATTCATGGTAGAGGCAAGATCTATAAATCATCACCAATTGTTTGTGATGGGCTCATTCAGAACAGAACAGAACAGAACAGAACAGAACAGAACAGAACAGAACAGAACAGAACAGAACA
>WNWU01016357.1:0-19599 GCA_012654045.1 Ptyas mucosa | reverse complement strand
ATAGATAGATAGATAGATAGATAGATAGATAGATAGATAGATAGATAGATAGATAGAGCTAAAACTAGAGCTAGAGCTAGAGCTAGAAGGGATTGGGACAGCATTGGCCTCAGTCCCTGGGCTCTTCAGATGTTCCAGGGGAAACATGCAATCCCTGTCAGATTGCCCCAGTTCCTCTTCCTCTGAACTGGGATCCAGCAGGGCCATAACACTACACCAAATTGGCCGTGATATTTATTTCCTTAAATTTCACCATACTATTGCATTTTTCTACTTTTTGTGTGTGTGTGTGGGGGGGGGTGTCAATGGATTTGGATTGTTATTGTTATTGTTTGGTTGCTCTGATCATTACTCTCCAATTGTTTTCATAGTTTGATGTAACTGAGTTTGTTTTAATTACTTATAATCGAGGCAGAGCAATGATGGGTTTTAAACATGACTAAATAAATAAATAAACCCCGGTATTATGATTTGCATTCCTAGAGACATGGCACATACATTAAACACTACAATTTTTTACATCATTAATCTAAGTAATTCCTAATTACTCACAGCACCATCTTATGCATGTCTATACAGAAGTAAGACTCACTGAGAGAGACAATTCTTATGCAAAATGTCTGTTTAATAAGTTTACCCAGTGAATAAATGAATATAAGTTCTAAATAAATATGAATATGACTGAGATTTAGAGAGTCTTAGAGATTGCATTATTTTTATTTTTACTGGATCAGAGTGAAATTTTCCATTTTTCATCTTTGGCAATAGTTTTCTTTATAGCAGAGGCATCCAACCTTTGTAATTTTAAGACTTGTGGATTTCAACTCCCAGAATTCCCCAGCCAGAATGGGGAATAGCTGGGGAATTCTGTGAGTTGAAATCCACATGTCTTAAAGTTCCCAAGTTTGGACACCCCTCCTTTAGAGTATAAAAGTGTCCAATAGTTTTCTATGTTCAGAGGCATCACTGAGGGAAGCAAAAGAAGCAAGGTTTTGGTTACCACCTTTAGAGCGCTGCATGGCTTAGGACCTGGTTATTTATGGGACCACCTACTACTACAAACAGCCTCCCACCGACCGATACACTCTCATAGAGAGGGGCTCCTCTGGGTGCCATCAGCCAAACAGTGTTGGCTGGCGGCCCCCAGAGGGAGGGCCTTCTCTGTGGGGGCACCCACTATCTGGAACGAGCTCCCCCCAGAGATATGGAGGATCCCGGATCTGCGCACTTTCCGTCATGCGCTTAAGACTCTCCTATTTCAGCAAGCCGGCCTGGCCTAACCTTCTCCCCCTTTTTTAAAATTCTTTTAAATTGAAATTTTAATCTTTTTAAATTATTGGGTTTTTAATTGTCTTAGGCTAAACTATTTAATTTGGTTTTATTTATGCTTTAACTTTTGTATCTATGTATTTTATTCTGTGCCTGTTCACCACCCTGAGTCCGTCGGGAGTAGGGCGGTATATAAATCTAAATAAATGAAAAAAATGAAAAAATGAAAAATTTGTCAGGCTGCATGTTTGTAAAAAATGGGTGGGGCTTCAGTTGCATGGTTTTGCCCTAAAGACACCCATTTGTGTGTGTCTGTGTGTTTATAAATATAGTTTATTATAAATTGAAAATTACAACAATACAAGTCTATTGGTTTTCTTCCTGGATTCTTCTATCCAGAATCATTTTTTTTTAAAAAAAGGGAAAGATAGACTAGTTAAAGCCATCTATTTATAGTCAAACTCTGATGTCTATATACAGTCAAATTCGGATGTCTATAATTGTTACCCATATGGCAGGTGATTCAGAAAGACGGAATGTAATATTAACTTTCTAATCTGAAGCTAACTTTGACTATCAGTTTGAAGAATGCATCTTGACTCATTATACTAGATCAAATTCAGATACCTACATCACCAAAAATGAAATGCATTTGAATAAATAAAACAGGTGAGAACGTGTTTGAATTGGGTACAACACAATGAGAAGCAGTTTCATTTGAAATGTGTCAAAATAAAATACCACGGAGAGATTGTATGTCTTGCTGAATATCTCATAATAGGCAAGCTAACCAAAATGTGTGAAATCAGATGAAGTTATTTAAAAAAAGAAGAAGGAATATGTGTGCATTACCTTTCAAGAGTAGCTACAGTTGAAGATTGCTAATAAGAAAGTTAGAATCACGAAGAACTGCATTTCTGTAAAATGTTTTGATCTGTCACCAAACAACTTTATTCTTTTCAAATATTCAAACAGAAAAAAATCAGACACAAAATTAAAGTGTAATATAGCATTTGCTGTTATTCTTTTCCCCCCCTCCCCCATATATGTGTCTATGTTATTTTAACACTTGTGTGATTTTCATTTTAATTGCATGCAACTACGACCCAGGAACCTGATTGTTACCTGTTGTGAGATCCAGTGGCAACTTGGTATCCTTAAAAGTTTGGAAACAAGATGGAATCTCCTAGAATAATTCTCACAGGGGCAAGTAAGAGTAGTTTCCTAGCACTGCTATCCAAAGTACCAGCTTCAGCAGTGAAAATAAATATGAACAGATACAAGGAGAAGAAAAACAGCAGGAAACCAACATTTGTTTCCTACTGGTTGATCATTTCCTAATCTACCAGAAAGTCAGGAGGACTTTTTGCATTCCAAGAGCTGCACTACTTACAGCAAATGACTTCAACTTGTCCACTTATGCAATACGCTGGTGATAATGCCCCACTGAAGATTTTAAAAGCTTAGGAGATGGTGTGTGAGATTAACACTTTAGAAAGTTGTATTTAGAAATGTTGGGAAATAGTGACAAATATATATATATCTATTTTGCAAGCACTACAGTCATGATATAGGCTTTAAAAAGGCTATCCACTGTTGGAGTTTTCCGGGTATGCTTTTTTAGCAGTTATCTTTGCAGCTTCATTCTCTAGGACATTGATTGATTGATTATATTTTTATCCTATTTATCCTATTTATACATCTATTTACCCATCTATCTATCTATCTATCCATCTATTTATTTATTTAAATTCAAGGTGGTGGGCATGCATAATATTCCTTCTTCCTCTGTTTTCCCCCACAAGAAGTATTATGTGAGGTAGGTTGGGCTGAGAATAAATGGCCGAAAATTACCCAACCAACTTTCTTGCTTGCTTAAGGAGGGACTAGAACTCACAGTCTCTTGGTTTCTAGGCTACCACCTTTACCACTACACCAAACTGGCTCTCCATAATGACATCAGACCATAAGAATAGTCTTTTTTTTTTTCAATCAGGCCAAAGCCCATTTTACTCTGCAGTGGGTGTTTACAAGCTAAGGAAGAGATCAGCCCTGAACTGCTTCACTGAAATTGTTATTTGGAAGCATACTGGCCAGTGGTGAAATGTAAAATTTGTTACTACCGGTTCTGTGGGTGTGGCTTGGTAGTGGTGGGGTAATGTGACTGGGTGGGCATGGCCAATTTTTTTTTTTACTTTTAAAAGCATTTTTTCTACGTCTTCGGCCGAAGAAAAAATGCTTTTAAAAGTAAAAAAAAAAAAAGCCTCTGATGATCGTGTGGCTCAGCTGGGCATGGGGGGTGGGCAGGGATTTTTGCTACCACCTGCCTTCATTGCTACCGGATCGGGCGATCCAGTCCAAACTGGGAGCATTTCACCCCTGATACTGCCCCTGTAGCACAGGGAATTTAGATAGACTTATTCTCCATGGGTCTCACTTATTTTGGCCATGTCATGGAGGGGAGCTGTGGTGGCACAATGGTTAGAACGCAGAATCACAGGCTAATTCTGCATTCCACTGCCAGGAGTTGGATCCTAATTAGCTCAAGGCTGATTTAGTCTTCGATCCTTCTGAGATCGGTAAGACGAGGATCCAGATTGCTAGGAGCAATATGCTGATGCTGCAAAAGCTTAGAGAGGGCTTTAAAGCACTATGAAACAGTGTTTAAGTCCAAGAGCTATTGCTGTTTCATAGAGAAAATAATCTGAAAGTTGGTTGGTCTCTTCTGCATTTATATAGCTCTGTTATATTTCTTTTCAAAGGTGGTAACCAGAATTGTATGCCAAAAATATGCCAGAGACATTGGTATTACCTATTTGGATAAGAACAGTACAAAGCTGGTTGCTTTATGTTCAGCCCCTTCCCTTCGAAGAGCCGAGGTGGTGCAGTGGTTAGAGTGCAGTACTGCAGCTACTTCAACTGACTGCTAGCTCAGCAGATCAGCGGATCAAATCTCACCGGCTCAAGGTTGACTCAGCCTTCCATCCTTCCGAGGTGGGTAAAATGAGGACCCAGATTGTTGGGGGCAATATGCTATTTAGTATACTGTCTTTGGTGTAAGCCGTCCAGAGTCCTCGGAGAGTGGGCGGCATAGAAATATGACTAATAAAAATAAAAATAAATAAATAAATAATAATCCCTAACATGGAATTTGTCTTTTTTCACAGCTGGCCTACACTGAACTGACACCTTCTATGAGTTATTAACTATGACCCCAATATCTTATTTCCATTAGTTAAAGACATGTTTGTGCCAGTATATGTGGTTTCTTGCATACTTTAGGAAAATTCAGTCGTGTTTGCCATTTAGTTGACCATTCATGTAATTTAAGGAGATACTACTAGAGCTTTTCACAATTACTTTTGGATTTCGCTATTCTGAATAGTTTAGTATCATTTACAGGTTGCTCATCTTTAAATTACAAGGCAGATGCCTGTGTTCTCTTACACTTCACAATACAAGTTGTGGGTAAAGTTTTGTTCAGTTTATAACTGAAATGAAACCAGCCTGAGACGGAAATGAATATGAAGAAGCTGAAGCTTTCCTTTGCATGGAATAAAAAGGGGGAAAAAACCTACTTGTTTAATTTCTGCATAGTAAAGCCACTAATGGTGATAAAAACAGTCCTGTCTAAATCAACAACAATTACAATACTTGGTGCTTATGGGAAAAGAACAATTTTTAATGTGTTCATATACCTCAAATATATACATTTTTTAAAAAAATAATTTTATTTACTTTATTATTTTCACAGATACTCTCTTTGTAAAATGGGTAAAATGCTTCCTCTCCTGTCACAGTGACTTGCCACAATTTACAACAGTGTGCTGATAACTGATTTTGTGTCCCAACAGAGGTGTCTAGCCAGAGTTTCTAGAGCGAGCTTCTGGGTTAATATCACTTGATCCCCCATATTAACATCCAGCTAAATAATAATAATAATAATTGTGCAGAAATTTCTCAAAGAGGAAGAAAAAGTTAACTGCAACTTCTTGACCATAAATCACAATAATGAAATATCTCTTTCCTCCATCTGTTTGCTAATAACAGAAATCAACATCTTGTTATGGCCGTCCTATACATTTTTAGAATATTTATCTGCATACCTCTACCAATATAGACTGTTTGTCTCCAGATTAAAATAAGCAAGCAAGCAAGTCTTAAAGATCTATGATACAAATTACTCCTTTTTTGAAATGGCAAACAGAAACCTCTGCCTATTTCAAATAAGCTAATAATCACCATGTGTGACAACGGAATACAAATTTCCCGTGCTGGACATCTTTTTTTCTTTTTTTTAAAGAATATGCATTATCCAGCTTTGAACTTCAAAGCTAGGGGACAGAGAGCATCCTCCATGCTGACTGGAAACAAAATGTCCTACTGCTATATGTGAATCTATATATTTGTGTCAGCATCCTGACCTGGCTCCACGATAATCCTAGCTTGATTTTATTTTTCCCCTGTGTGTGGCTGATAGCATCCTCTGAGTTGTTTGAAAGGAGTGTTTGTGACAGCCGGACACC
Source organism: Ptyas mucosa (assembly GCA_012654045.1). Classification (NCBI taxonomy): domain Eukaryota; kingdom Metazoa; phylum Chordata; class Lepidosauria; order Squamata; family Colubridae; genus Ptyas; species Ptyas mucosa. The sequence continues at coordinate 13,804 of WNWU01016357.1, read as the reverse complement.
TTTCTCATTTGAGCTTGAAGCGTGGGAGGATTTTTGAAGCTCCATGGCTTGTTGGGAGACAGGGAGGGGAAAGGATAAGTGTTTGCAAAGAAGATAGTTGACAGGAAAATCAGTATTAGTCTCCCAGACAGCACAGCCAGAAAATCCTATCCTCCTAGCTCTTAGGACTGAAATAGTGCAGAGGGAGGAAAGAAGGAAGGAAGGGAGGGGGGGGGGGGGGGGGGGAGGGGGGAGGAAGGGAGGAGGGAGGGAGATGAGGACCTAGTATGTCATATCTTTTGAGAAGTAAGGGTGAAACACATGAGACTTGAAAACAAGGATATAAAAGATAAAATACATGGCAATTTCTGGTTCTCAACTGTGCTTCTGAGCTATTTCCTCATTTATTAAGTTGTTTAAATGCTCTTATTCACGCTTTGGCCTGGAGAGTATCAAGAGCTATCTGCACCCCAATAAATTATATGATACTGGTGACATACACACATTCTGCAATAATTGCATCATGGTAAATATGAAATATTTAGCTTTTAAATGCTGAGATGTAAGGATAAGAAAGGAGAGGGAAATTCTGATGTAGCTATTTGAATTTCTATTCTCTAGAGAGAGAGAAAAAAGTGCCTCAGGTTTGTTTTTTTTATATACATATAGGCACACTTGGAAAATTAATAATTTAATGCTCTAATATTAGCTGTCATCTAAGCTATGATAAAACTAATAATTTATCCAACTGAGATTCAACAAATGACACCTTTTTAGTGCAGATAAGAGGCATTTTGTTAGACTTGTGGAACTGGATAGCTTCTTTTCCACTGATTTGCTTAATATTTTCTAGTCTTAACCCCACAGAACAAGTAGCCATTTCTGGAAGGACAGAAGTGCATAACACAATTTATTCAGAAATACTCTACAAATATGTAATTCCTGAATCAATAATTACAATTAAGAGAGACAGCAATGACTTGAAGGGACAAAACAACAACAACACAACATCAAAACAAAATGTAAAGGTTTTGCCTTTACAAATTTGCTAAGTACAGTTTGTGTGCAATTGCTTGTTGATTAGAATAAAATAAATAGAATACTTTATTTGGCCAAGTATGAGTAGATACACAAGGAATTCGTCTCTGCTGCAGAAGCTCTCGGTGTACATGGAAATCGTCGTCGTCGTCATCATCATCATTACCACCACCACCACAATAAGGGGTGTGTGTGTAAAGAAGATAATAAGAAGGATAAATGATAATACTAAAGCCATACTACAGGGGGAATAGAATAGAATAGGAATAGAATAGAGAGTTGGAAGGGACCTTGGATGTCTTCTAGTCCAACCCCCTGCTCAGGAAGGAAACCCTGGCCTATACCATTTAAGACAAATAGTTGTCCAATCTCTTCTTTAAAACTTTCAGTGTTGGAGCATTTATAACTTCTGGAGGCAAGTTATTCCCTTGATTAATTGTTCTGTCGGGAAATTTCTCCTTAGTTCTAGTTTGCTTCTCTCCTTGATTAGTTTCCACCCATTGCTTCTTGTGCTGCCCTCAGGTGCTTTGGAAAATAGCTTGACTCCCTCTTCTTTGTGGCAGCCCCTGAGATATTGGAACACTGCTATCATGTCACCCCTAGTCCTTCTTTTCATTAAACTAGATATACTCTATTCTAACAACTATTCTTTATATGTTTTAGCTTCCAGTCCCTTAATCATCTTTGTTACTCTTTTCTGCACTCTTTCCAGAGTCTCAACATCTTTTTTACATCATGGCAACCAAAACTGGATGCAGTATTCCCAGTATAATACCAAGGCATTATAAAGTGGTATTATGCATAGACATTATATACGTAGACAGTAGTAAATATACATAGACATTAGACAGTACTATGAGAATAAGTTGTTCAGCAGTTTGATGGTGTGAGGGAACAACTGTCCCTGTGTCTATTTGTTTTGGTAAATAATGCCCTATATGTCTATGGAGATTCTCAGTCATCCAAGTCATGGTTGTCCCAAATGTGCTTTTTCAAGAGGAAACTGGACTTTCTGTTTTTTTCTCATGAGAAGCGAAACGTCTTCCAAAAAAAAAAAAAAAAAAAGTCAGTTGCCTCTTGAAAAAGCACATTTGAGGTAATGCCCAGTAGCATCATCATGAGACAGGAGCTGAAACAGCTTATGACCAGGATGTGAGGGGTCTGCAGATATCTTCTCAGACCTCCTTCTGACCCACATAATATACAGGTTTCCTATGGAAGGCAGGCTAGTTGCAATTGTTTTTTCTGCAGTCCTAACTATCTGTTGAAGTTTGTACCTGTCCTGTTTGGTTACTGTACCAAACCAAACAGTTATAGAAGTATAAATGATTGAACAATTCCTCTGTAAAATTGATTCAACAGCTCCCAAAGCAATCTGACCTTCCTGAGTTAATGCAGAAAGAACATTCTTTGTTGTGTCTTTTTTATTATGGTTCTAATATTAAGTGTCCATTTCAAGTCCTGGGAAGTTATAGAACCCAAAGACTTGAAGGACTATAATGCTGATATAATGCTCATACTGTTGATACTGCTTATAATTTCCATACACATACACAGAAGCTTCTATCTTCCATTCAGCAGTTGAAAATCCTTTGAACTAGAGAAGTGTCTTTCTGACTCCCAGGAAAGGATGTGTTTGCTTTAAATAAAAATATATTTGCATCTGCAAGCATTTTGATGCACCTCTTCTGCTTTTTCCTTTTGGGGTAAGCAGCATTATGCAAAGCCCAGGGGGAAAAAAATTAAGCAATGGTAAGCCGACAAGAGATGACAAAAAGGAACGGTAAAAACTAGTTTACAGTAATGCCATTTATTAAACTACCTTTCTGCCCTTGAAACGATCCTTGCTTTTATCACATCCATGCAACATTTCATGCATTTCCCATTAACCCCATTCCACACAACATTCTTGATCTTCACACACATCTCAACTGCAAAAAAAATACACGATGTTCATTCCAATCATATATTTGTTATGCAATTTAAATTCTCATTCCTTTTCTCTGTAGCCAAACCGTCTCAATGTATTTTGTACCGGTCACTCTTTTTCGTATTCATTCCATATTTATACATTTATTCATTGCACACTGGTTTTTCACCGGTATCTTCTTGTTTAACTATGCATGACTCTTATGTAAACTGTTCCAGTGTTTTCTGAAGTTCCAAATTCACACTTCCATAAAACCAAATGGCAGCTTGCTCTTATAATCAGCCATTTTTGCTTCCTTTGACATTCATTCTAACACACCATACTGTATATTAGCCATATTTATTATTTATGTATTCATTTTTTATCCCATCTTTATTACTTTATATGCAGCTCAATGCAGAGAACATATCTAATACTCTTTCCTGCTCTTATTTTATGCACAAAAACAATCCTGTGAGGTGGGTTCACCTGATAGAGAGTGACTGGCCAAAAATCATCCAGCTGACTTTCATCCTAAGGATGAACAAGAACTCACCATCTCCTGGTTTCTAACTCAGTTCCTTAACCATTACTCCAAACTCACTATTTTTACAAGTGTTTGCACATCTTAAATATTTGGCATCCATTTTCCCAGCTTCAATGAATATTCCTCCAAGATATGCAAACTCTGAATTATCTTCTACCTGCTCTTTTTTGCTATTTATGCATAATTTGCCTTTGCTCCCTTTACTTCTCTATCAAATTCAACCACTTTGATCCTTGATATGTTACTGTTCTCATTCTTGTCTTTGTTGGGCCTGACAGCAGCTCGACATATTTGTCAGAGGGAGAGGCATCCAAGGCCGACTAAAGAATCCATGGCCGACTAAAGACCTACAGAAAAGCAGTGGGGATGGTTATTAGATACTCAGGGTAGTAGTGGTGACAGGTTCGTTAGATTCTGGTGGTGGTGGTTACTAATACCTGCGCATAGGCTGCGAGTCAGGATCATCTGTGAAGAATCGGCATCTGCAATGTTTGAATGCGGAAGTGCTGTCAGCTTGGGAAGAAGGAAATAAGGAACACCTGGAAAGACGATTGCATACGGATGGGGCATGGGTGTGATCGGAGCACTGCTTTAAAAAACGCTGATGAAACCAAACATTCAGTGCTGACTTTATTACATTCATACCTGGTTTTTCCTCGATACCCAACTGTTGCAGATTAAAGATTGCTTGACTAAACCCTGTTTTCCCTGTTTGGTGATTCATCTGAAGAACTGCCCAGCGGCAGATCAGGAGAGCTGAGAGTCTCTTTATTACATGATACAATCTAACTATCAGTGATGCAATCATTTCGATTTTCAGACAACACTGCATGCACTATTTGCATACCATCCACTTTGACATCCCCAAAAACATTCTTTAGCATTCATTCATTCATTCATTCATTCATTCATTCATTCATTCACAAAATGGAACCATGGTAGTGCAGTGGTTAGAATGCAGTATTGTAGGCTAACTCTGCTCACACTGCCAGGAGTTCGATCCTGACTGGCTCAAGGTTGACTCAGCCTTCCATCCTTCCAAAATGAGGACCCATATTGTTGGAGGAAATATGTTGAATCTGTTAACCACTTAGAGAGGGCTGTAAAGCACTATGAAGTGGTATATAAGTTTCAGTGCTATTGCTATTCCTATCCTTGTCTTCCTTCCTGCTTAATTTTTAATATTTCATTAACCATTCCATTTATTCTCATTCAAGCTTTGCTACTATCATATTTTTGTTGAGAGCAGTGCCTTTGAGTCAATTTTGACTCTTAGCGACACATCCCTGCAGTTTTCTTGGCAAGATTTTGGAAGTGATTTGCCATTGCCCGCTTCCTAGGGCTGCCAGTGACTGGACCAAGGTTACCCAGTTTGCACACAACTAGAGCTCATGATCTCCCAGTTTCTAGCCTGATTCCTCTAACCACTACACCAAACAGCTCTCACTTCTACTGTATGACATTGTCTTACTGTATCCAGCAACCAATTTGCAGTAAAGCATTCTGTAATTCAACCTACAGTATAACATACAGTAGCTCTAAATATTAGTAAGTTTTCCAAATTATGTACATTCACTTTTCAATAACACGTGAAGTACTAAATTTTGGTCAGCCTACATTCATCTTGAACAAAGCTGCAGTGCACTTCCAAAATTTTGCTTGTCATTCACACAGTAAGAGGTCAGCCAAATATCTTTGCAGGGACGCTTAGAGAAACTAATGCCCCTGCACAGTGGTGAAATCCAATTTTTTTTTTTACTACCAGTTCTGTGGACGTGGCTTGGTGGGCGTGGTGTGACTTGGTGGGTATGGCTTGGTGGGCATGACAGGGGAAGGATACTGCAAAATCTCCATTCCTCTCCATTCCTGGGGGAAGGATATTGAAAATCTCCATTCCCACTCCACTCTGGGGCCAACCAGAGGTGGTATTTGCCAGTTCTCCGAACTTCTCAAAATTTCCACTACTGGTTCTCCGAACTGCTCAAAATTTCCGCTATTGGTTCTCCAGAACCTGTCAGAAGCTGCTGGATTTCACCCCTGCCTCTGCAGTATTTGCATTAACTTTCCTTTTGTATAGAGCGGGGGTGTCAAACTTGATTTCATTGAGGGCCATATCCCAAATCATCTCACACACCCTCCCCCCCCCCTTTTGTAATTCATTCAACTCCTTAAGGCTCCTTGTTTGGCCCTCTTCACCTACTTCCCATTGTTGTTGTTTTTTAATTTTCTAGTAACATTATTTTCATTCCTCCCCTCCCCCTTTTAATGTTAACAATTTCTTGTTTTCTTTGACTACATTATTTTCAATTATCTTTTTGTCTAAATAATCATTTTTCTCTTTCCATATATGTATCAGTAAAAATGATTTCTCTCAAGAGAAATAGGACATAACTTTTATATAAGCAAAGAAATATTATTTAAGTCCTGGGAAATAAGATTGTATTTGGAAGAGACTCAGACAGGTTTCTCCCTGATCCACTGGAATATAGGTGAGAGGGAAAATAAGGCTCAACCTGGCCTGCAAATTTACATTATCATACCTTGCCTCAATAAAGTATAGCAATAGTAATAACACTTAGACTTCACAGTGCTTCTCTCTAAGTGGTTTACAGAGCCAGCCTATTGCCCCCAACAATCTGGGTCCTCATTTTACCCACCTTAGAAGGATGGAAGGCTGAGTCAATCTTGAGCCTGGTGAGATTTGAACTGCCAAATTGCTGGCAGCTGGTGATCAGCAGAAGTAGCCTTCAGGACTGCACTCTGACCACTGCGCCACCACGACTTGTATAATTCTAGTCTTCCTGTGAAATTTATTTCCTGATCTGGTTTACCCCAAAAAACTGACAGTATCTTACCTTGTACAGTGGTACCTTGGTACTCAACTGCTTTGAAACTCATTGAAGTTGGCACTCAATGGATTTTGATGCGAAATTTTTGTCCTGATTTTATTGTTTGTTAGTCAATGCACAAGCTAGAACTTATCAGTGTTGGTTGCCTTGTGACTCACTATACATTATTATTCCTTTTGGAAAAAAATGTTTGGTACTCCTCATTTCTGGTACTCATCTCACCTCCCAGAACCAATTAGCAATGAGTACCGAGGTACCACTGGATTTGATTTTTCTCCCCCTATTTTTCTCCCCCATAGCCTCTTGCACAACATCATTCCACAACTATTTTTTTTTCATATTTCCTATTAGAGTCACACATTTATGTCGCACTCCCTATCATAACTTCATTTTCTTCCAAGCAGCTTCAATTCCTCTCTTTTTAATACATTTTTAGTTATGTTGTTGGCAGATAATCTACCTTTCAAAACTTTTCTATACAAAGCTCATGTCTGCTCTTATTGCATTCATTCTATTTTTCCCCAAGATCCTCTCTTCATTCTACAAAAGAAAAGTCTGAACTTGTCATCAACCTTTTATCCTCCGCTAATTTTCTCAGTCTTTCATCATCAACAATTACATTTATCATACTTTGAGGTTTACATTTATCCTTTGCCAAGTTACATATGAATAAATCTATGCTAAAACCACATGCAGTATTTGAAAGAAACCTTTTTCTAAATATGGACTCTTCAGATAGTAAGCATTCCTAGCCATTGCTAGGTTTCTAAAGAACTCAGTCACTTATTCTGTTTCTTATTCCAATTACCCATTTATACCACCTCTAGAATAATTCTTCCACTTGATTTCACTGATGCAGAATGTGGAATAATTTCCCCAAAATGCATGTGCCTGATTTTTCCATAATAACATCCCCAAAATATAACATACAACATGGATTCCTAGTTTCCTATATCTCCTCAACATCCTAGATGATATCAATTCATACTTTCTACCGTGCCTTTTCATTCATAATTAAGCATACACCTTCCTACATGTATTAACTGTAATCCACACCATCAGATGACCTTCATTCATATCTAGTTTATTCTTCCTCTCAGATTTTTATAAACATAAATTATTTATTTATTTCACGAATGAAGGCAAATATACGTGTCCCAGGATAAGGTTTAAGGATCTGATCTGGGTCAGTCTCTCTCACCACATTCTGATGAGAGAGAAGTTCCCTGAGGCTGGGATGATGATGATGATGATGATGATGATGATGATGATTTAATTTTAACTCACCCACATCACTTGAATGACTCTGAGTGGTTTACAAGTTAGACCGGGGGGGGGGGGGGGAGGGAACATGAACTTGTATAAAAAATTAAAAACATTTTTTAAAAATTAAAAAGTCCTTCCTTCTTTCCTTCCTTCCTTCCTTCCTTCCTTCCTTCCTTCCTTCCTTCCTTCTCTTTTACCATTTATCTTTTTTGAATTCCAAGTCACAGCTTTCCATATGCCATGGTCATTTCATATGTCCCCATAAATAGGTCTTCTGGCATTCATTGTAGCTTTGATCAGTCAAGATTTTAACATACTATTTTAGTGAGTTGTATAGCTAGATTATCAATCTTAGTGATACTTGTGTCACTCAAAGCAATCCTAGCTGATGATAAAGACAGTATTGAGCAATTTTGGCATATTTTGGGCTGCATGCCATGCATGCAATAAAGTCCATTTAACCCCAAGCATATATAAACCAGCATTGCTAATCTAGAGATTACTTTGCAACCAACATATGGATGCCCTCACGCCACCAAGTAGGAGACTTATGCAGCATGCTGACACATATTTTGAATCAGTTTAATACAGTGATTGAAGAACTGCTGTTATTAAATTAGCATCAAATTGTATAGTTATTTAATTTCAGGGTTATATCTCCTATGGAAAAATAAGATTTCTTCAAGATTGAACTAATACTGAACTGAATTATTGCAATATTTGATTTGTAATACAAACATTCCAAATGAAAGAGAATACAGAATTGGTGTATGGATACCTGCTATGCTAATTCACATTTTTTGTACATGTTATAGTTCTTTAATTGGCTGCTATTCCTGAACATTCATTTGAAAAGGCTTCTGCACAATTTAAATCCAGCCAATCAGGTATGGCCTAGTGAGCATGATTTCACAATATCACAGTGTCAGATGTGGTATTACAATGATGGCCCTGAATATTATTGTGAAGAGAGGGGAATAGGGAATATATCTTTGTCTTGTTACATTACATTACACTGATTTGTTCATTTTTTTCCACTTCAACTGTATTTAATTTATTTTATGGTATAAGTGGGTTTCCCTCTCTCGCCATTTTATCTTCATAAAATAGAATAGATAAAAAGATATTGACTGATGAAAGTAAACTAACTTGGACTGAATGGGTTTTTTAACCTGGGTCTCTTCCACACCATCTTTGCACAAATAACATTATTAACTGCCTCAGAGTTCGGATAGCAGTTGCTGATTTAAGTCAAGCTATATAGTAGGATACTGATCTTGCAAGCTGCATACTTTTCAATTAGAATTAACAGCTTTCTATAAACACATGTTACTGGGTTTGGGTTAAATCAGAAAATACCACCCAATCTCCCTTTCTATGAATATATTTCTATGGAATTATTATTCCATTTATTTCTTATATCTGTAGGAAGTTAGCACCCACCCCTTTCCTGGAAGAATGAAATATTTTAGGAAATATTAAAAAGGCAGAATATTATGTTTCCCTGGATGAGAAATGGAGAAGCATGTTTTAAAGCAGCTCCCACCTTCCTGCCCCCACCCTTTTGTTAATGGGCCATTAAGGCCTCAGCCAAGCTCACTCAATGGGCCAGAGGCAGAAACCCAATCCTTTGTCAAAGGACATCTGCAACACAATAGCAACAGAAACTAACACAATGGGACCCATCTAGACAGAAACTCACCACATGGCACCTGGGAAGATTACATCAACCAGCAGGGCTAGCTAAGACCCCCAGCTCCTGGAAGTCTGACAACCAAACAGGATACTCTTTCTGGGCCCCAGGAAGTTCAAAGCCAGAGAGAGCATAAAACCCGGAGACTCACTGTATCTGCCCCTTTTTCTGTTCAGGAACTCAAACCATGTGATCCTGTCCACCATTAAACCATCTTTCCAAGCAGTCTCCATGTTTCCAGTGTCTTTTTCCCCACTTGGAGCAGAACCCAGAAGGATATTTCCTCCTACATATCCTCTGACATAATTTTTCATACAAAGTCCTCTTAACTTTAAGAAGAAGAAAAAAACAAATGGTTTAAAAAAAACTATTAAAATGTTGGGTGGAGGAAAGTAAGAAGATGTGCTGGAGGGAAAAATTACATTGAAGTGAAGAGTTGTAGAATCTCCCTCTTCAGATGTAATTAGGCATGATCTGAAAAAAAAAGAGAGAGAACAGGATTGAGGATGTTGGAGGCATAGATCTGTGTAACATTGAGTTGCACAAAAGCCTAATATGTAATAGGAACAATAACAGTAGTATGCCTGGACTAATTTTCACTATGACTTTAGGACCTATTTAGATTTTGTACTTTAGTTATCACTATTTATTTATTTATTTATTTATTTATTTATTTATTATTTATTTATTTATTTATTTATTTATTTATTTATTTATTTATTTTGTCACATTTCTATGGGCAGCTTACAACAGAGAATAAAACAATGCAACAATATCCCATACAAAAGTTAAAAGAAGACATTAAAACATTAAAACATTAAAACACATACACTCCAATTTGTGGCCAGGTCTCGCAAGATCATTATAACGAGATCAACGGCCCCAGGCCTGCCGGAAGAGCCAGGTCTTCACCGCTTTCCGGAAGGCCAATAGGGTGGGGGCGATCCGGACTTCAGGAGGTAATTGGTTCCAGAGAGCTGGGGCAGCCACAGAGAAGGCCCTCCCCCATGGGCCCGCCAGCCGACATTATTTAGCTGATGGGACCCAGAGGAGACCGACTCTGTGGGATCTTACTATGATCTATGAGAGGGATACCCTGCTGATCTTTGACTTAACTTTCTACCAGTTCTAGTCAGAACAGCCTTCAATAATTCAGAGTATCTGAAAACTGCTAAACTGCATGTCTACAGTTTATTATACAACCAGCCGGATGGATGGATGGATGGATGGATGGATGGATGGATGGATGGATGGATTGATTTATGGGGCAGACATACATACATGTAGTATCCACATTTAGAATTTCTTCTGAAAAGATTTTTATTTAAATATGCATTTTTCCTCATTTTGAAATTTAAGACTAATATATTTCCTTTTTGTATATGTGTATATGCATGCTTTTGAATTAGTGTTGATGGTTGACAACTACATGGTCTAGTCCTTTCAGTTTTCTTGGCAAGATTTTTGAAAGTACTTTGCCACTGCCATCTTCCTAAGGCTGAAGGAGGAGGACTTTCCCAAGATCACCCAACTGGCTTTGTGACTAAGGTGGGATTAGAACCCATAGGATCCTGGTTTCTATCTTGGCGTTTTAGCCACTGCACCAAACTGGTTCTCAATATATTTCTTTACTGGCTGCATTTTCATTCTGTATCCAAACAATGTATTTAGGTAAATAATTTGGATAGGGAGGTGAGTTTGTATCAATACACATTGATTTGCAAGATAAATATTGACTTGTCTACTGGAGATGGTTGCACTTTCCCTCTATACTTACTTCGTCACTCAATAGGGTTGCAAACCGATCTGACAGGAGTCAATAATGCTTTGAATTCTAAAAAGTTTGATTTCAAGGAGCAATTTTCTATTCAGCGACTAGTGCAAGAAGGAGATAAGAACCCTTAACAAATATAACAATTTATTTTATTTAACCTTGAGGGAAATTGACCTGTTTGGCAACAGCCTCAGCCTAAGGTACATACAATGTAACGTTAAACCAATAGGGCCATTTTGGTTTCAAAAATCAGACTTGTATGGCTGTATCTTTCTTATGCTTTACCAACGGGATTGGCAAGACATGTTGTAAAAATGCACAGAAAATGCCCCACTTATCCAGTCTAGCTATGCTAAAATGTGTAGCTTTTGGCACAATGTAAGTGTAACTAGTGTGTATAGTCAAGGCTATGGTTTTCCCAGTTGCAATGTATGGCTGTGAAAGTTGGACGATAAGAAAGGCTGAGCGCCAAAGAATTGAGGCCCTTGAACTTGATGCTGGAGAAGACTCCTGCGAGTCCCTTAGACTGCAAGGTGATCAGTCCTAGAGGAGATCAACCCTGACTACTCTTTAGAAGGCCAGATCCTGAAGATGAAACTCAAATACTTTGGCCACCTAAATGAGAAGGAAGGACTCACTGGAGAAGAGCCTAATGCTGAGAAAGATTGAGGGCAAAAGAAGAAGGGGACGACAGAGAATGAGGTGGCTGGATGGAGTGACTGAAGCAGTCGGTGTGAGCTTAAATGGACTCCAGGGGATGGTAGAGGAAGGCCTGGAGGAATGTTGTCGTGATGGGTTGGACACGACTTCACAACTCACAACAACAAAGTGTAACTAGAGAGTAATGTTAGCCACAATCCTGAGAATCTGCTCACTTTCCATATGCATTTCTCTTGATAAACTCAAGAGTTGATAGATGAGTAAATACTCATGAGATAAGTAAATCTTAGAATGAGAGCCAGTTTGGTGCAGTGGTTAAGGCACCAGGCTAGAAAATAGGAAGCCATGAGCTCTAGTCCTTACATAAGCATAAAGCCAGCTGGGTGACTTTGAGCCAGTCACTCTCTCTCTGCCCCAGGAAGCAAGCAAAGGAAAATCACTTCCGACATCTTGCCAAGAAAACTGCAAGGGCTTGTCCAGGCGATCGCCAGGAGTCAAAGCTAACTCATAGACACCCAAACCCCCCACAAATCCTAAAGTGCCACTTTCTATCATGTTTTACTACAAGGTATTTTGCTTTCCCTGTTTGATCCAAAAATGTTGGCAATGCTCCTGCCCTTAAGTTCATAGAGGCTTCACACTTATTTATCTTTTCATTGACTTTACAACCACAGGAAATGCCTTGGTGCCCTTTTAATAAAGACTTCCAGCTGTGTGTCCTCTCCCTTCTTTCCAGCTTGTTTAGAATGCAGATTAGTTTTTCCTTTCTGATAGTAGCACAAATTTATCTATTAGCCACTGTGAGCTGCAGGTTAGAAGAGGCCATTTTCTAGTCTCGTTAGAATGTCACATTAATCCCATGTCTGGTGATTGTCATGTTTTTCTTTGCTTTTTGGGCTAACAACCTGGACCTTGGAGCTATTTGCATAAAACTGCACAATTGGTTACACATGTTTATATTGGGTTTGATCTTTTTTTTTGCCTTTATGCTCTGCAGGATGGCAGACTGAATTAAAGGTCTTTCTTCTGAAAGAAAAGGGGGGGGGGAAATAACCTCTGGACAATTTTCTTCTACGTTTAGGTACCCGGTATGTTCTTGGCAATTGAGCTGATAGCTCCTGAACCTGTTAGTCTAAGCTACAAGGCAATCTAGCTACAATGAAATGAAAGGGACAATTACTAGAACATAAACAAAAGAGAATTCATAACTAGTATGATGAAATACTTAATGCTTAACATAAGGAAATAAGCTATTGTATGTCATCTCCACATAATCTGTTACAGCTTGATAGTGGAAGATTTGGGCCTATAATGGAGCAGATGAGTCTATTCCTGGGTCTGAACCTGAAACAACTATCATAACAACAACAAAAATGTGATTTATTTATTGTTTATTTATTAGTTTGATTTATATGCTGTCCTTCTCCAGAGACTCAGGGCGGCTTACAATGCGTTAAGCAATAGCCTTCATACTTTTGTATATACCTGCTTAGTAGGGCTTTCAGCCCATCCTAAGTGGTGTTCTTTTTTTTAATACAAAGTCAGCTTATTGCCCCCACAATCCGGGTCCTCATTTTACCTACCTCAAAAGGATGGAAGGCTGAGTCAACCTTGAGCCTGGTGAGATTCGAACTTGCAGTAATTGCAGGCAGCTGCTGCTACTTAACAGCACTTTAGTCTGCTGTGCCACCAGGGCAAAATGTGATGGATGTGTTTTAAAAAGCCAGCTTCCAAATGATATAAATACAAATTAGTTTCAAAATAATTTTGATACAGGATTCTAGCCCTTGGCTAATGGAATCATGGGACAGAATGTGGCTTGAAAACATGCCATCTGTAATGTCTCTTGAAAATAGTCTCCCTAGAGATTTTGATTGTGTTCTTCTTCTGTTTGTGGAAGAGTCATTGAAATAGAAAACTTTATTATTCTTGGTAATGTAGATGGTGGAGCCAGTAACACCTCTTCATGAATTCATGGTAGAGGCAAGATCTATAAATCATCACCAATTGTTTGTGATGGGCTCATTCAGAACAGAACAGAACAGAACAGAACAGAACAGAACAGAACAGAACAGAACAGAACAGAACA
>WNWU01016356.1:0-14860 GCA_012654045.1 Ptyas mucosa | reverse complement strand
AAAGTATTCCAGGGCCTTCTAGGTATCAAAACTGAAACCAATACATAGTGGTCTATTTTCACTAATCTTTCTCAAATCATACTATGCAATGGGCTGGAAGCTCTTTTTGGGGGGGCGGGAATCCAGGATTGAGCTGTCTCTTGTTTTGGTAATGTTAGATATGATATTAGTATCAGACCTGGAAGCCATCTTTTACCTTTGGGCCTTCAGGCCTGCCACATTTTCTACTGTGGGAAAATGGGAGGGGGGAGGTGTTACTTGGAACCCTGACAATTAGATTGTTATAATTGGTCTAGGTAAGTACTAAAGTTCATATCATTCTGGATCCATGCTTCTTCTGACTTATTTGGTCAGTTAGATTCAAGAGGTAGCTAATACTTCTTTAAGGAAGGGACTGTTTTTTGGCCTTGTTGTGTATTCCGTCCTGAAGAAGCCATCTCTCAATCTGATTATGTTGGATATCTTGTCTTTTTAGGGAAGGATTTTGCGAAAGCGGTAAGGAAACAGTTGCAGAGAGTTGTAAATGAAGTGAATTATCTGCATGTCTTCCAGTCCAGTTTTAGACTGACATGTGAGGGAAATATCATTGGTTGGTTCTGTGTGAGGATTTGGACAGAAAAAACATGGATCTCTGGGTTCTACTTGATCTTCATTGATGTTTCAATACTATTGACCATGCTATATTTTTGGAGGAGTGGGTTTGGTGGCTATATTTTACACAAAAACCGGGTACTTTAGAAATCCTTCATGATTGGACATTGACAGAGGATGAATGGTCAAGACTCCTGGCTATGGCAGGGCTCAGTTTTATCCCTCATATTGTTTCCCTCAGCATGAAACTGCTGGGAAAGGTCTATCAGTTTGAGTGAGGTATGATCTGAATTTTGAAAATATCCAGCTCCATCCATCCATTCATCCACTTACCTACCTACCCATCACTTCAAGACAGGAATCCTCATCTAGTATTTGAAGGCTATGAGTGTCTGAATAAACTTCACCTATTCATGTCTGAAAAGGCAAATATTAAATTCTAGCAACACTCCATTTTGTCTCCTACAGAGGCTCTGAATAGGGTTGTATTTCCACTGGAAAAGTAGAACTGCGATATTCAATTTTATATATATATATATATATATATATATATATATATATATATATATATTTAGATTACTGCTCAAGCTGTAGGTCAAGGCCATAACCAGAAAAGCCTCTACCTAGCTTCAGCTAATGTGCCACTTGTGGCCTTATTTAGATCAGGTTGCTTTGGCAAAAATTACTCATGCCCTTACCTCCTTAACCACCTCAAGAATGGATGAATGCAATGTTTTTGGGTTTTTTTTCATTTCTGGATGCCTTTGAAAGGTACCTGGAAATTTCAGTTAGTGCAGAATTCAGCATCTGCTCTTTTGTTTGAGGGAGGGAGTCAGTGATGAAATCCATTTTTTTTTTATTATCGGTTCTCTGGGTGTGGCTTGGTGGGCGTGGTATGGCTTGGTGGGCATGGCAGGGGAAGAATACTGCAAAATCCCCATTCCCTCCCCACTCCAGGGGAAGGATACTGCAAAATCTCCATTCCCACCCCACTCCAGGGAAAGGATACTGCCAAATCCCCATTTCCTCTCCACTCCTGGGGGAAGGATATTGCAAAATGTCCATTCCCACCCCACTCTGGGGCCAGCCAAAGGTGGCATTTGCCAGTTCTCCGAACTACTCAAAATTTCCGCTACCAGTTCTCTGAACTGCTCAAAATTTCTCTTACCGTTTTTCTAGAACCTGTCAGAACCTGCTGGATTTCACCCCTGGTGAAATACAATATTCACATTATAGATACTAAGCTAGTTGTCAGTATATTTACAAGTACAATTCAAAGTGTTGATCACAAGCTTTTTATGATTTGGATCCTTGTACCATAGCTGCAAAACTATCTTCTTTGAGTTGAATCTTTATGACCTGTACATGGAAGCCAGGAAGGGATGCTCTGGATCCATGGGAGTTAGAAAAACAAAGTTTGTTTGATGATGTCCATTCCTTATTATGTACTAGCTTGTCCCCAGAGGTTAGGAGGGCATCCTCTTCACTTACTTTCAAGAGAGCATTGAAAAAGGGTTCATTTATGCAGTGTTGAGACTCTAAAATACCAATTGCATTGGGCCAGGCATTAGTTTCACTTTGATTTTTAATTTAGGTATTTATTTCTGAATTTAACATCTCATCCCAATCCTGATGGACTCTGGGCTGTTAAAAACAAGATCAAGCATTCGGTAGGAAAAAAAATAGAAAATAACTTAAAACCATGCAGACAAGGCAGCAAAGTGGACAATTATGGTCAAAAGCATATTTTTTTTTAAATTTTTTTAGCTTTAATAGCTTTAACTTGTTTGCAAAAAATAAGTACATATGGTGGCAAATATTCCTAATAGTGAGGCCCCTACTGAGCAAAATCTGTCATCTGGCCTATAATCCCTTGAAAGAGAGAAACCACAAGGGGACCTCTCTAGATGTCCAAATTGGACAGGCAGATTCTGATTTGTTAAGGCAGTGCCTAATATAGCCTGGTGCTGCTGCATTGTAGAGGATTTTAAAAGCACACAGTAGCAAGCACTTTGAACTGGATCCAGAAGTATATTGGTAATCAATAGAGTAACTTCAGGATTTGAATGCTCCAGCCACTAATCTGGCTAACAGCAGCTTCTGAGTATTGTCCAAAGAACACTTATAGTATTTTTTTTTTAAGGATGGTGGCTATCAGGCAAAATATCACATTTTATTACAAAAAGAGCTTTATTGTGCAAATATGATAAATATTTTGTATGTTCACATACTGAACACAAGGGGTTTTTATGTGTGTCATCTTTTAAACTTTATCCCTACATATTTCTAAGGACATGTTTATAGATCATATTTTAACTGGATTCTTTTAAATCAGATTTCAGTATTTGACATCTTTCTCTGCCCAAGCACTCCAGTTCTTCACTTCAGTTCAGTTCACCAAGTTCTGTTCTTCCTCTTCCCTGATTGTCTAGCGCTGGCTAACACTTTCTTGACTCTTCTGATTGCTTTATAACTTAGTCTTTCATTACTTTTTTTAAAAAATTTGATTTATATGCCGCCCTTCTCTGGAGACTCAGGGCGGCTTACAATGCGCTAAGCAATAGCCTTCATACTTTTGTATATTTATACAAAGTCAGCTTATTGCCCCCACAAACTGGGTCCTCAATTTACCTATCTTAGAAAGGATGGAAGGCTGAGTCAACCTTGAGCCTTGTGAGATTCGAACCTGCAATAATTGCAGGCAGCTGGTGTTAATAACAGGGTGCTTTAGACCACTGTACTACCAAGGCTCTTCTTTGCAATCTCTCATCTCTCTTTTTGTCTCCTCTCCTCTTTTCCTTTCCTAACAAAAGGAAAAATAGCAAATCTGCCTCCCTTTCTCTCACAGGACCGGTGGTGAAATCCAAATTGTTTTACTACCGGTTCTCTGGGCATGGCTTTGTGGGCGTGGCAGGGGAAGGATCCTGCAAAATCTCCATTCTCACCCAACTCCTGGTGGAAGGATACTGCAAAATCTCCATTCCTACCCCACTCTGGGGCCAGCCAGAGATGGTATTTACTGGTTCTCCAAACTACTCAAAATTTCCACTACCGGTTCTCCAGAACCTATCAGAACCTGCTGGATTTCACCCCTGCACAGGACACCTTTTTGCTGGAAAAAGAGAGTCATTTCATCTGCTGGTTGCCGATTACAGCTACTACACACCTTTCTCATCCACGCAGCTCCAAAAGCCATCTACTTTCCTCAGCTCACCATGTCATGCTCTTTCTCCTGGAAGAACCTATTATTTATGGGCTATGTGACTTTCTACTTTTTTTTTTCTCTTTAGCAGTCTCCAATTTATATGACAATGCTCTTTTAGCCAGCCATTCCCTCTCTGACCAAGAGTTCTCTTCAGTGTTAGCTCTTAATTGTTGATACTTTTTATGTGCATGTCCACCTTCCAGGAAGGTGCTTAACTACATGCCATGGTCCTATCCTTCTGGTGGGAGATGCTAATAAGTGTCTAATGAGTTAGGCAAGGATCATTTTACCAAAGGATAATAGCTGGATGAGACTTGTTCAGATTAGTGGAACCAATTGGATGTCCTTTAAAGAAGAGGCAGACTACCACCTTTTTAACAGCTAGCAGAACTATCTCTACACTGAAGAAAGAATTATCTACCAACCAAACCCAAAAACTAGAATCCAGTGCAGAGCAAATCTGAGTGACTTTAACTGCTAGATGCACAGCATCTTCCCCACAGCAACCATAAAGATGAATCCTAGAATTAGCAGGACTGCTGGACAACTATCTGTATACACAATAATGGTGCAGAAATAATTACAATTTTCTGTCTTACCTTGCTATGCGGTAGGTTCTGATAGCTTGTGTTCAATCATCTTCACTCTTTGTTGTTCACCAGCAGTACTTGAGATGTCTCTTCATCCTCTTCGACTCCCTTAGCTTTTTTACAAACCACAGAGAACTCCATGGGCCTGGAGTGGCTGCTGGAGAACTATCCGGTCAATACCGCAGTTGTTCTCTCATTCAAGTGGCCACCAATGCTTCAGCTAGTATAGCTGACCTTTCAGATCAATCCCAAGCTCTCTCTGGAATCCAACTCGGACCAGTTTTTTTGGGAGGACCAATCAAATAGGCCTAGTCTCCCCACAGAGGAGAAGGGTGCCAGAGTATTGGAGGCTCACCAGGGAGTGACCTGAATATGACATTGAGAAAATCAATGTCTCCCTAAATCCATAACACTCTGACAAGGGGTTTGCTGCAACACCAAACCCTATTCAGATGTATGACTACTGTTAATGTGTCATGCCCTGAGCTACCCCCCCCCCCCAGAGAAGATAAGTTGAAGTGCCCCAAGGCCATGAGCCTGGAGTATTCTTTTGCCACCCAACCTAACCACAGAGCCAAGAAAGTCAATAAAGAGGCTTCCTATGTAACAGGCAGGCTGGTACAATAACAATCGCCCCAACTAATCTCTCTTATAGCCCAGTTTCATAACTAGGGTCTCTATGGAAATCTATGGAACAGTGCCACTGGATGCCTTCTAGGTATTTTGGATGACCACTGCCTCCCTACCAGTGGTGGGTTGCCCCCAGTTCGGACCAATTCACAAGAACCAGTAGTAAAACCGGTGGGAGACTCTGTCCACCGATCCCAACATCATCAGGAAGCTTCTGTGCATGCACGGCCCTGTTGCGAACTGGTAGTAAAGGTAAGTACAACCCACCCCTGAACCCCACCACCCCTTTCCTGGGGTCTTGACTGATGCTACACCGAAAACCTAGCTGGCCACATCTCAAAAGTGGAACACTCCACTATCCCAGCCATGTCTCAGTAATACACATTAGCCTTCTTATCAACTACCAATTCATGAATGAAGGTGGCCTTATGATAGATAGAGCTGGCATTTAGCAGCAGCAGCTGACAACCCAGGGCCTGGAAGGTCTTCCATCTGGGATCCAGGAATAAGCTTTAGGCTTTAACTCTAGAGATACCTTAGAATTATGAATGGTTGTTTGTTATTAATTGTTGAAAATTTACATGGCCACTCAATTCACTCTCAGTGACTCCAGGCAGCTTACTATAATGTTAAATTATAGATGTAGAGAGATACCTTGGAATTATAGATATTGGGCACTGGCATATTCTTAATAAAATATTACCAAAATACAGCAATGTTCTGTAATATTGAGGATACGTAAGAAAGGAATGAATGAAAACATATTATCCAAAAATTGGGGGGGGGGGTCACAAATTTGCTCCAAATATTTATTAATTGCTAATAGCCCACAGTGGTAATGATTTATATACCTATTCTTCCTATAGAGTTCTGTCATTTTTTTTTCTAATCATAGAAATATAAATATGAATGGTCTGGCACCTATTAGTGATGGAGAAATTAATGCTATCAAAAGTTTTTCAATGGATTATGAGATGTACATTTTATAATTGGATATAAACTCTCCATTATCACAGGATTTTACAAATGTACGGAATTATGAAGTACTCCAAGGATTTTAAAACATTGTATTCTTTGTTATTTCATTGTACTGTAAAAGTAAAAGGTATTTTGAGATGCTGGGGTAGAACTATGAATGACATTGTCCCTGACACTTCTACCGATGACACTTCTACCATGGCAGCAGACATCTTTTATTCTCTCCGTTCAATTCCTGGAAGCAAGATCATGTGCTCACTAAGCACCATGTCCATTTATTTCCTTTTTATAAACTAATAGTGAATAAAACAGTGTGTCCTTGTCTCTCCTTTTAACCTAAGAAAAGGAAAAGGAAGAAGAAATCATGTTAACTCTAAATGACACAACTTCAAATGCCATCTTCTTCTATCAGTTAGAAATAATTATGAATTTTCAGTTAGTACTCATCAAGTTGAAGTGGTTAAAAAGTAATTCCCATCCACCCCCATCTTACATTTCTTTATCCATTTTACCAGCCACTGAATTACAAAGCAGAGATTCCATTCTCTTTTGCTCAACGGTGGGGTCTTCCTGAAACCGGCAAGCCATCTCACCCTTCCTATTTGAGTCAAAACATGATTCTCCTTCATGTTTTCATGAATGTCCTTCACATTAACTATCAAAGAAAAGAGAGAGAACAGAGTGGCAGATATGGCCCTGCCATTCCACACTCTGCTCTCAATAAGATTAGCTTTGTAAAATACACACGACATTTAATTTTAAACATTTTATTCCATTCTTCCAATGGAAGAATAGACAGTCTTTTTAAACTTGAGAGCCTCTCCACTTTCCATATCGAGGGGGTGGGGACTGGTGTTTTAGGAGTATAAAATATTTCTCAGGTACATGCAAGCCCATGTCAGATCCCTATTGTGATGCTGCCATTCTTCAGGGGAAGGGGGAGACCCTGGATATATTATTTAGTTTATTACTTTCTTCCTTATATCCTTCACAGACTGTACCCTATTGATTTATAACCTTTATCCTGGTGCCTAGGAGCCCTGAGATTTTCTCACCTTTTGGGGAATATAAGGGGAGGGAGGGCCATGTGGGTTGTATCGCTTCAAAAGCCTCAATCCCAAAAGAGGATTGGCTGAATCCACATCAGACTGAAGGGACAGGTTTCTAATTCCTTTATTCTAACTATGTTGCCTGAGGGAATTCAGAGTCTGCTTTTCTTTCGCCCTTGCTATCACTCCAGTTCAATAAAAGGTTCCTTTTGAAATGCCAAAGTTTCAAGTGTCTTTACTTTCTTAAGCGAGGCCGGACCTTACAGCCCCTCACCCTAATTTGGAAACCAGAGCAGCTCTCAAGGTTGACAAGATTGTTTACCCATGAAGTATGCTTCTGTACATGTGTACTGTCACACCACAACTCTCTCCTAAAGACCTACTACAAAATGCTAGGGAAAGAATTCCTCTCTTTAATATTTAGATGTCTGATGGGAATCCTATTTCTTGTTCTAGTACCTGTTCTGACCCAGCCTTCACAAGTAATGATAAGCCTCTTACTACTTTCAAAACAGGGCAGGAACAGTTTTTTATTCATGTGGATAAACAAAAACCAAACATAATTAGACTCAACAAACTTGGTTCTCGCCAAAGAATCCAAACTGCTTGTTGTATACTAGAAAATGAACGGTTGTCTGTGACAACTGGCCACTCCCAAACCCCTACTATTTATTTCCCAGCCAGGGAGGGACTGGCTAGTCTGCTTTTCCCTGAGAGCTGGCTTATTGCTTTCCTTTGCTCTCCTCTCTTCTCTATGTATACACATATCTGGGATGGGCCCCATCTGTTCTTCCTCCTCACTCAGCTCAGATCCCGAAGACAGCTGCCTCTCCCCCTTGAGGGAGGACAGAAGGGCCCTGGCCCTTTCTCTGTCTCTGATACTGTTTCCTTATCAGAGCCTTCCAAAGGCTCTGAAGCTGGCCCAGGCTCTCCCTCAACCTCAACCTCCCCCTCGTCTGACTCTGCTGCTAACTCTGCTGGCAGCCAATGGGCCACAACAGTACCAAGAATGGTGGTGGGAAACAAACTTTGCTTTTCTTGTAGTTCCCTCCCCAGCCAAAAAAGATGGCTGTGTGGAAAAAAAGTAGACTTCAAGGACAAATTAGGCCACAGGTTTCTGTTCCACACACTACTACTGGAACTTCTTAAGAATTGGTTGAATTGAGAGAGGCCAATTTAGTCATCCTTAGGATATGTTTCTGAATAGGAGATGTCAGTCCAGATTGACATCAAGCAGTGTGCTTAGCCTCAATATAGATTTACAACTTTTCACAAAAGTCCTATTGGACCAATATAAGAGATAATTTCATCCCTCCTGCTAAATGTTTAGTTTTGTTGCTTTTCCCTTTTGGATTCTCGCTTAAGGCTGACAGCTTTCCAATGCGATTTTATTTTATATTATTTATGATGATAAATATCAATACTTTTGTGTATAGTTTGCTATATGATTGGTGTCTGCTTTTCCATTTCTCCTGCTGCTGTACAAGTTGTTTCAGAACTATTTAAATGTAAAAGCTCATATAGAAGGGAAGTCCAAATGAAAATTGATCATTAAAATGAAATAGATGGATAGTGGGATAGACCATTGAGATGGCAATTCATGTTTAATTTATTGTTTTTTAACCAGGAAAATACATGGTCATACATGTATACATAAAGACATACATACACACACACACACACACACACACACACACACACCCTACCTGCATAATTTTTGTATTTTGGATATATAAAGCAACAATG
The DNA here is from genome assembly GCA_012654045.1 of Ptyas mucosa. Taxonomy (NCBI): domain Eukaryota; kingdom Metazoa; phylum Chordata; class Lepidosauria; order Squamata; family Colubridae; genus Ptyas; species Ptyas mucosa. The sequence continues at coordinate 6,071 of WNWU01016356.1, read as the reverse complement.
TGAAATTGTGTATTGTGCAATTTAAAGACTGCACTTTTTTGCTATGCACTGCAACAGGTAGTAAGGGAAAAGAAAAATGAGAGCCATTTCCCATGCCCCTGTTTGTATCCTGTGTAAGACAGTATAACTGAAATAGCAGTAGCACCTAGATTTATATATTGCTTTATAGCCCTCTCTAAGCAGTTTACACAGTCAGCATATTGCCCATAAGTATCTGGTTCCTCATTTTACCGACCTTTATTGAAATATGCTAGACATATTTACTACACTATACAAACATAACCCATCATGCTGCTCTAGTATGATGACAATAATAGCACATTTATAAAGTGTATAATCTTGGGATACGGAAGGTTCCCCCTCTCATACTTTTGTGTGCAAACATTAGGATTCTTTTGAACCTTCCCAGTTCTGAAATATAGAATTGCCAGCATTATTTTCTGCTGTAATACTTAACTACTGATTTGATCAATTGGGGAAGGAGCTTCTTTTCCTTCTTCTCCTCCCCCTCCCCCATTTTCCTTTTCTTTCTTTCTTGTTCCTCCTCCTCCTCTTTCTCCTCCTCCTCTCCATTTTAACTTCCTTGTATTATGTGGTTGGGCTATGGCAAAGCATTCAGAAAAAAATGCTTTTAAAGTTTGGCATGAGAGAAGCCCTCATTCTCAATATGAAAGGAGCTGAATAGTTCGGAAGGCTTCTGTAGCTATTCAGAGGCTGTTTCTTGCAATTGAGCATACCTATCTGATTCACCTTGTGGGCATTCCCAATGGAAATGACTCCTTTTCAGTTCAATCCCCATGAGCTGTTTCTCTGGGAGTTTTTCAGTAGCAATGTTTTTGATGCTTCTAAGGAAAGTCCCGTCCTTGAGAAACATTTGGAGAAATGCCCTTTCCCTTGGAGAAATCTGGAGACATCAGCAATTTGCCTTTTTGGATGTTTGATGGAATATTTCAGTAGGCCATTGGTGCTGAGCTTTGGTAATTCACCTGATGTCTGTGCCTTTGTTGCAACTAAACATGAACAAATAATCCTTGAAAGCAGTGGTCAAAAAGGCATCGTGTTTCATACTGCTGAAATTACTTTTAAATGTTTTGATTGTTCATCACGCAGCGTTACATGTTTGACATGGGCAGCTATCAAAATTAAATTAAAAAATAATTCAGGATGTTTCGGTGACTGTCTTCAAAGTACCTAAAAGTGGCTGTGTAAGCAATAGGCACATTTTACTGATTCCTTCATACTGCCAGTGCAAAAAGCTATTTAATTAAAGAGTCTGCATTCTTCCTTCCACTCCTAAATTCTCTTTTGCTCTGTCTTTAATTGTGCCATCCATTCGGTTACACCATGGTATATTTTATTTCATCCCCCCCCCCAAGAGTATTCAGGAAGACCAGGATTAAAGTTGGGCTGTCAAAAGATGTAACTCAGCATCTTCCCGTGGCCAGTGGCTTGGAGCCAGGTCTGTTGACTCAGGGCTTTGTACTATCCAGGGGAGAAAATTTGATTCTTCAGCAGCATCTAATCAGTTTAAAATAAATCTGGAAGATGTTACTAAACGACTAGATGAGTTCCAGGCCACAGCCGCCTCAGCACACAAAGGAGTGAGGGATTTAGTTTGAGAAGTAAATTGAAAATGTGGAGACAACACTTGACAGCTTCAACATGATTACAGCTGTGAATAACAAGAAGTGCACTACTGTTCTAGAAATCAAATTACAGGTACCTGGCAAATGATACTTAGAGATACCTTGGCTCTGGGAAAGAGAGAAGACCCAAGAGTACAGATTCCCAGCACAGATAATTTGCTCCTCTAAACACTTCTGATGTTTTAAGACAAGCATCTTTAAAAGCAGACAATTGCAAAGAAAACAATAGCAAAATACACTTCAAAGACGATACGGAATGATGATGCATCGGTGTACAAACAAGTTCCAGTCCTGCTCCTTGGTCTGTCATAATCTCAGATTCCCCATTTTTCTTTTGTAGTGGTTTAATGCACAGGAGTCCTTATGCATGTGGGAACTCTGAAAGGAATCCACACTGATTAGGCTTTAAAGAAAACATATGCAAGGCCTCCTTTTCGAGTTACTGTGGTGAGGTTCAGGCTGTGCTAATTCCATGACGGCACCTATGGGGAAAGAGCTACAGTCATACATCCACATAAAATATGGACTTTGTAATAATTATAGCGGTGTTTCAAAAAAAAATTAGAAGGTTAGAAAGTGATGATAAAGAAAATGTTGTGTTTGTCATTATATCAAGCCAACTGGTTCCTCCCAGTTTAAGCAAAGTTCTGTTTCCATTACTAAATGGGGGAGGTGAGTGTTGAGTCAATCTGAATTAAGTTGAGTCAATCTGAATTAAGTTGAACCACATTTATACAGACACTTTTTATCTCTTCTTCCTCCCCAACCTTTTTCGTGAGCACCTTCCCATCTTTTCCCACCTGTCTAGTTAGCATTGCTGTGATTATACAGTGGCCTCAAGATGGATGGGATAGTGTGGAAAGAATTGAAAAACAGAGTAAAATCTCAACAGAAATAAACACTTTGAGAATACAGGATATGTTATAGGAAATGTTGGCCAAATGGATGGGTGAATGAGTTGAAGTGCATTGTAACTGAAAATGGAAATAACCAGGAGTACAGATTGGAAGATAGCAGGTTAGAGGAGCCATCAAACTTCTTATTCCATCAAGTACCACTTTTCAACTCCAGCTGGAATCATCAGCACTTTATCCTAAGTACAATGGGCAATATCTCACTTTCTCTGTATTTATGTGGAAACTTGTATATAACAATGTGGAGTTTAGCTGAGTATTCTACCTGCCTTCATAGTTGCTTGAGATACAACCCCTTCATTAAATTAGTTGGAAACTTGGTATTGTGTGATTTCTCAGTTCAGAACATGGTAGATAGTGAGAGGACACTCATAAAGAAATATTAGCAACATATCCCATCATCGTTAATCATACATTTGCATAGAGGCACACAAAAATAAGTTGATCTGAATATTAACAGCATAATAATTATACTAAATGTGATGCCATTTTGGGCCAAATAGAATCAAACCTCCAATATTTTTTGTTTCAATCAATTTCATTGCTTATCACTCAAGAAAATTGACCAAAACTTTAAATCAGTTGCATGTCAACTCCACTTTCCTGGTTTGGCTTGGTTTAGGAGGACAAAACAAAGACAAATTATTCAAGTTTTGTTTCAGTTTCGTATTTAGCATCAAGATATTCTTGGTTAGCCTGACAGATATTTTGTTCAGAGAAGGAGGGATGAAGGGAAGGAGGAGGAGAAGAGTACAATTAGATTGATGCTTGTGGATCTCTCAACAAGATGGTATCCTTTCAGACCATCGGAAAAAATTGGAGAAGCTACTTTCTGATAGTTCCATACTTATCAATCTAGCTACTATTAGAAGAACAAGCATTATCTGATTGGGAATTTCCTGGAGTCCTGAAAGATAATACTTATCTCCAGTATTATTTAATAATTATATGATATGCTGGGCAGCATTGTGGATGAGTTTGCAGTACGAATTTGCAAAACTGTCTATCCACAGAAATTCCATTTCCATCCCCACCCCAAAACTGTGACTATATTTCCTGTTGTGTATTTTCCAGAAAAAAACCTCCAGTGTCATATATGCAAATTGGCACATTGGATGGTAGTTTTGTTTTGCATATCACTCATTTGAAACTAGTAACTCTCAGTAGGATGATGAAACTAATTGTATCCTTTCTTGCAAGTTAAGTATCATATGTATTAAGAGACTCTAGGTTTCTAGTATGGGAAAAAGAGGAAACTAAATTCAGAATAACAGAGTTGAAAGGGACTTTGAAAGTCTTCTAGTCCAACCTTCTGCTCAGGCAGAAAACCCTATACCAGTTCAGACAAATGGTTGTCCAATCTCTTTTTAAAAACCTCTAGTATTGGAGCAACCACAATTTCTGGAGGCCAGCCGTTCCACTGATTAATTGTTCTGTCCATCAGGATTTTTTTCTTTAGTTCTAGATTGGTTCTCTCCTTGATTAGATTCCACCCATTGCTTCTTGTCCTGCCTTCAGGTGCTTTGGAGAATAGCTTGACTCCCTCTTCCTTGTGACAACCCCTTAGCTACAGAATTGGAACACTGTATCATATCAACCCTAGTCCTTCTTTTCATTAAACTAGATAAATTGGTCTTCATATGTTTTAGCTTCAAGTCTCCAGATCATCTTTGTTGCTATTCTCTGCACTCTTCTTAGAGTCTCAACATCCTTTTTATATTGTGGCGACCAAAACTGGATGCAATATTCCAAGTGTGGTCTTACCAAGGCATTATAAACTGGTATTAACACTTCTCGTGAACTTGATTCTGTCCCTCTTTTAATGCAAACTAGGACTGTGTTGGCCTTTTTGGCAGCTTCAGCACACTGCTGGCTCATATTCAAGTGATTGTCCACCAAGACTCCAAGATCCCTCTCACAATTGCTATTATTGAGCAAGGTACCACTATTCTATACCTAGTTCTGGTGATTCTTGGGTTTTGGGTTTTGGTTTGGATTTTCGTGCCTAAATGTAGAACTTTGCTTTTCTCACCCTAGAATTTCGTTTTGTTAGATAGGCCCAGTGTTCAAGTTTGTCAAGATCCTTCTGTAACTTGAGCTTTTCTTCTGGAGTGTTGCCTATTCTTGCAGCTTGGTGTCATCTAAAAATTTGTTGAGTTTCTCTTCTATTCCCTTGTCTAAATCATTGGTAGAGATATTGAAGAGTACTGGGCCTAAGACAGAGCGTTGGGGTACCCCCACTGCATACTTCCCTCCGTGTAGATGCAATTCTGAAAAAAAGTGATTCACAGCCAATCTTTGTACTTACGACATTTGCAGCATCCTCGAAGTCACATGATCAAAATTCAGATACTTTACAATCAGCATGTATTTGCAATTTGTGCAGGGCCATGTGATCACCATTTATGACCTTCCCAACTGGCTCCTGAGAAGCAAAAACAATGCAAGAAGCTTGATTTGCTTAACCCACATGATTCACTTAACAACTGTGCCCAAAAAGATCATAAAATTGGGCAGAACTTGCTTAATAGCATCACTTAGCAATAGAAATTCTAGTCATAATTGAGGGATTACGTATATTTGTAAATTGTCATATTTTACATAGTATCTAAGAACGAAAACATATGAAAATAACTAAACATAAATAAAACTTGCCCTCAAATTCAGAATTTAGTAACTGCTGTGGAGCACAATTGATCTTTTGACTCTTTCAACAGAATAGTCCATTAAACAATCTAGAGTTTACTACTTTCTAAAAAAATGACTCTTTTTTAATTCCTTCCTTCCTTCCTTCCTTCCTTCCTTCCTTCCTTCCTTCCTTCTGCTGCTGAATCTTTCACAACCTATTTACCTGTACAGTTATGTATGTAAATGGCTGTACAGTTAAGAACAATCTGACTAAAGAAGGAAGGTTAGAGATGGAAGAGACTGAAAATGATTGCAAAAAAAAAAAAAAAAAAAGCCCAGGAAGGCATTAAAGAAGAACCTACTCGTGGCTCAAGAAATAAATAAATAAACGAATTGCCTTGCATACTTTTAAATAACTTACTTGAAACAAACTGAATTATTCATGCTTCAAATCCTACAGCATTACAACACCTGTTTTCAATCATGCATAATGTAAAATCACTCATTACCTCACAAGAGCCTCTACAACTCCAGCAATCAAATAGCATTGAACGAGGAAAACAGGTGCCTGGCAGGTGGATCCAAACAGATGTTGGGAGCAAGCATGTCTTTTCTTGTACAGGTGTGATGATCTTGTTTTCGGCAGCGTAATTGCTATTTAAGTAGGTAATGCTTAATTCTTACATGCTTTAATATTTATTTTTGCTTCTTCAATTCCTTTTCTTCCCACTTTGCAAACTGCATCAGCTTGAAGCTGTTTTGGCAATGCACGAAAGCTTTCAATGAGCTTTTTGGCAGAGGAAACCTCATTCCAGACAGCCTTACTTCTTCCTTGTGTTTTCATCATGCAAAGTCAACCTCTACTTTTCTCTCTCTCTCTCTC
>WNWU01016355.1:0-25167 GCA_012654045.1 Ptyas mucosa | reverse complement strand
GGTATTTTGAGCTAAATGGCTCTGTTTTGTACTGCTATTTTTTTTTTTGTATTGTGATATTGCTTTATTAAATACTGCAAAGTCTGGTGGGCTATTTTTAGGTTTGATCTGTTCTATATCACTTTGATATCTTAGAATGAATGACAGGTTGCAAAGCTCTCTCAGTAGACAAAGAAAGGTGTGAGAGTGGAGGAGGAATTAAGAGCCAGTTTGGTCTAGTTGTTAAAGTGCTAGCTTAGAAACCAGGAGACTATGAGTTCTAGTTCTAGGCATGAAAGTGACTGAGACTGGGTGCCTTTGGGCCAGTCTCTTTTTCTCTGTCAGCCCCACTCACCTGACAGAGTTGTGGGGTAAACAGGAAGAGGGAGAAGTATTAAGTATGTTTTCCACCTTAAGTTAATTATAAAAAGAATAAAGGTGAGAGATAAATAAATTAAAGTGGATATGGACCAGGGAGATCCATTTTGAAATCTTGCTTGTTGAAATAGGAAAGAGCAGGTAATCCTCCTCTGCTTCTTCAGGACTTTATCTACTGGTGGAATTCAAATTTTTTTACTACCAGTTCTGTGGGCATGGCTTGGTGGGTGTGGCAGGAGAAGGATACTGCAAAATCCCCATTCCCTCCCCACTCCAGGGGAAGGATACTGCAAAATCCCCATTCCCTCCTGGGGGAAGAATTCTGCAAAATCTCTATTCCCACCCCACTCTGGGGTCAGCCAGAGGTGGTACTTGCCGGTTCTCCAAACTACTCAAAATTTCAGCTACTGATTCTCCAGAACTGTGCATTTTTGCTAATATTGCTAATATTAAATGCCTTTCATGACTGGAGAATGTTGGAGAGGACGCTTGTTCTCTGCTAGAAAAATCAGATCAGATCAGAGACCAGATAAATCAAGAGTTGGCTTCCCTTCTCTGAGTTTTGCCCAAGAACTCCCTTCACACAACTACAGAGAGTCAGCTCCATTTGGTACTGTTTTACAATTTTTTTCATTAAAAAAAATGACACATATGAGAAGTCAGCAATTGCAAGGTGAACAGAGAAGAAACCTCATCCTTGGTCAGCTTTTAGTCGGGCTACTTTGAAACATAGATAATATCTTCTTTGGAAAGAATGCTCCTGGTGAAGCTTGTAGAGTAATAGAAGTCTTGACTTTTCTGAACTAGAACCTTTTCATATCACAGCCAGTTTGCTGTAGTGATAAAGGCGCTGGCATAAAAATTAGAAGACCGTGAGTTCTAGTCCTACTTTAGGCATGAAACCCAGCGGGGTGACTTTGGGCCAGTCACTTTCTCTCAGCCCAACCCACCTTACAGAGTTGTTGTGAGGATTGTAGGAGGAGCAAGGAACATTATGTATGTCCCTGCCTTGAATTACTTATAAAGTAATAAAAGTGGGATAAAATGTAATCATAACTAAAATTAAATGACCTTAGTCTCCTTTTTGGAGATCATGAATTGATTGTTCTTGCAGACTCTACTTCTTCCAGGGGTCACCATCTCTTCCTAACCACACTAGCTGACTCCCACAATTATGCTGCCCTTATTTATTCTTATCCACTTTTATTACCTTCCTTGAAAGAAAAACCAGTCTCATAGGTGATAAATAAAAGAATAAATTAATTTTCTGAGGAAAATTGAGGATACTCCTTCTCTCCATCTTTTTAAAGTGCCCCCAGCTCTCAATAATAGAACAAGAAAAATATAATACATACATACTTTTGTGCAGATGTTTTTTTTAACCCAGAAAACAAATTTATGGATAAATGTGCAAATATGATTAATCTTGGAAAGAGACTTATTTCCTTATATTTCTCAAATGATTCTGAAATGCAAGCCATTTTACCAGTGAAGGCAATTGTACAACAGGCCACATGCAGAGGGGGAAAGGGCACTGTAGTCTTGCAAACATACGTGTGTGTGTGTGTGTGTGTGTGTGTGTGTGTGTGTGTGTGTGTGTGTTATGGGAGCAACTTGTAATATCGGAAAAAGGTTGCCGCCTTAAATATGGCTTCAGATACCTGTGGCAGAGAGGTCACTGTAGGGTGAAACTGTCTGTTCCACAGCGAATTAGAGACATGCATTCATTATCTTCCCAAACCTCATTAAAAGGGCTTTAATGTGGTGGCTAAGTCATGGGCAGACAAACCTTTAATCTTGACTACATCAGACGCACCTGTGTTACATTTCCTTTTGAGGACAGTTAGCAGAAACAGGTTAACTTACCATTTATGCCTCCAGTCTCTAGAATTAGCATGGAAAGCAGATTCCCTTTGAACTCCCTTTGATAGGGTACTCCACTAATTTGCTTTGCTTAAAAAAAAAAACCCTGCAAACTATTATTGGCATCTTTAATGATCGTTTGGATCAGGGCCACTCCCCAGACGAACACATCCCCATAATGTACTACTTGGACGTAGTACTTTAGTCTCTGATGATTTATTCTTTTTTACTCCATTCTTATGATCTTGATTCCAATGCACGTTGTAAAGTAAGTAATAAATTCTCATTATGATTATAAAAGGTTAGGGTTCAGTCGATATTCAAGTCGTTTAGGAATAATGTAAAACTGAATAATCCTTAGTAATAGTCATGGAGTTTTTTCAGAGTGTGGCAAGGAAAAAGCGAAAAGAAATTGGCCAATTCTGGTGGGATTTTTTAAAAACATCCCCCCCCCCCAAAATAGATTGCTTAAATTTATTTTAAGATACTGCTTAAATTTATTTCAAGATATTGTTTAAATTTTGATGCCATTACTGAAAGCTGGATACAGTTAGTTGAAAGTGAGCAAAAATATTCTTGGTTGTCGTTGAAAACTAGACAATTAGGAAAACCCCAAAACTATAACTCAGTCACTTCAAAAACAAAAGTGCAGTCCCATCCGAAGTAGGTGTATCCTGTTTGGGCTAAAAAGCTACGCTTTGAGTTCTGTTCTTTTATGTTTTACTTTTGGATAATAGAAGTTGCAAAGATACCATAAAACTAGATGACATTATTACAAAGAGAAATGCAAGCAAGCACATACAAAAACTCACGTTTCACGGCACAAAGCAAAATACATATTTTATTTTAAAAAGTAAAATTTCCTTTGACTCGGGCTGTATTTTGGATGTTCCTATGGGCACATTTATGTCATTTTCTTGGCATTTTTTAAAAAAAATATTGACTTCATTTTATATTTTTAAAACTTATTTTAAAGAAAATTTTAAAATCCAATACAACAGTAACATAAGATATTAAATAAAACTATAAGAGCCCTGCAAACACGTGGAGCTGACTGAAGTTGAACAAAAGCACTAAAGGATCTATAGGGCTTGATCTTGTGTCTTGCTAATGAATTTTTCATAATCGGGAAAATTAACTACTTACAGAAATAAGTGAACTGATGATACAGATCATCATTTAAGCCTTTACTTAAAGAGTTTTATTATGTTACTACTAATAATTAAGGTAACCTGATATCTGATGAAACCAACCTGCTAAAGGATAAAGGTAAAGGTAAAGGTTCTACTCGCACATATGTCCTAGCCATTCCTGACTCCAGGGGGCGGAGCTCATCTCCATTTCAAAGCCAAAGAGCCAGCACTGTCCGAAGACATCTCCGTGGTCATGTGGTCAGCATGACTAAATGCCAACTGCTAGGTTGGCAGAAGCTGGGAGAAGTAACGGAAGCTCACCCCATTATGCGGCACTAGGGATTTGAACCACTGAACTGCCGACCTTTCGATCAACAAGCTCAGAGTCTTAGCCACTGAGCTATGCTTTTTCATGGCTTCTTAAATGCTTTCTTTCAACTTCCCAATTCAGCTTGCAGTCCCATGACCACCTGGTTCTCTCCCATCCAAATACTGGATCATTCTACCTTGGCTATTATTTTGCAATCAATTTAAGTTGATTCAGAAGACATCCTGTCACCCCCATATACCAAATTCAGAGGAACTAATTGAACTCTAAAAGTGGGCTGGATGCAACTTTCATCAGTATGGACAATGATGAGAATTCAGCATAGCTGGAGGTCTCCCTTTTCCTATGATTAAACAAAGCAAATCTTTTAAACAAGAAAGTTCAGATTGAATTCTTATTCCGGGATTGAATTAATTGGCTTTTTCAGGCACCCGGGTAGTCCTTGTTTAGTGACTTCCTTGTTTAGTAGCTGTTCACAGTAATGACGGGGACAAAAAAGAAATTGCGTCCAGTCTGTTTGAAGGTCTGTGAAGCAAAGGAAAGCTGAAGTAAGATCAAAAGCACTGTTGTGGTTTCACTTAATGACTGCATCTCAGCAGTTTATCAGTTACAACTGTGATCACTAAATGAGGACTACCTATGCCTGCTCTTTCTGATCAATACTTTTGCTAAAGCACAAACAACAGGCTCCAAATAGGACAGAGAAAGTGCTTGCCTTTTCTCATGTCACTCACCATTCATTCAGGACAGGGAGAAATCAGAACTGGAGAAGGTTATTCCCAAGATCAGCACTGGGCCTTCTGCAGCTGCTCAGTGGTATCAATCTTTAATATCATGATGACTTTTGGGGGGATTGCAAAGGAATCTATTGTGAATAACTTTTTGATCAAACCACCAAAGCAAACTTCAAACAATACTTGAGATTTCCCATATTTGGTGGGAAATTCTAACAAATCCAGCATTATTATAAAGAAATACACATAAAGTTACATACATTGTGGCCTTGTTTCTATAAAATGAAGTAGTTATTAAAGTTTCATTTAAAAAAAGAGTATGTTTAAATAAAGTTACCCCATACTAAAGCCAAAAAATGCTAATGGCTGTGTGTGAACTCAAAAAAGCCTATATGGTACTCGTTACATAAATTATGTAAATCTAATATATGCAATATATAAAGATATGTTCAAAAGCTATACAACAATGGCTGTAGATCTCTACTTTATAATTAAACAAAACAGAATAATATTTGAATGCACATTACATTCACAGAAGGTCAGACGTGCATAGCATACAGTTGGTGAAGAGGGTATCATAATATTTGCAAAAATTGAAATTAGTAGATGCTGCTATTTCTTCCTCCTCCTTGATTTCTCACAGCTTTGTTTCAGGCATTCAAGATAACACTGGAAGACACAACTCATAATATATTAACAAAATAAACTAGGAGATAAGGACTGAGAAAGAATTGAAAAAGCAGATAGTGTTGGTCTGGAAAGCTTCAAAGTTGGCAAGTATTCCTAAAGTACATCATCATATGTACAATACATGTAATCCTGGTTTTGACACCAAACCGAGACTGGCAACTTGATCATTAAGCAAAATGGTTACTAAGTGAAACCATGGCTAAACAAAGGCAGTCACTAAATGAGGACTACCTATGTAAGTAAGCAAGTATAAGTGTTAATGTGATTTGAATGTCCCTCATATGACAGGGGTATCAACAAGCTTGCAGAAGCTGTGACATTTGCAAAAGTGGAAATTATTGAAAACAAGGGTCAACAAACCTTTTCTGTGAAAGGCCAGGTCTTGTTCCACCTCCATGAATGCAGTTGGCAGGTTAGCAAACCAAGGAACATAGCAGCATTGGATAGGTTGGCCCACGAGCAAAGAGGTTACAGATAGGTTGAAGCTGAAGATACCTTACCCCTAGCTCTTGGCCTGCCCCTTTCCCATAGTTTAGCTAAGGATTGGGCCTGATGATCTACTATCCATCTGCCTACCTGTCCATTCTTACCTGGAAGATCATACAAAAATAGATGGTGGGTAAGATTTGGCTCTTGATCCGTACTTTGCCAGCCTCTGATTTAAAAGAACAATGATGGAATGCAAAGTTGGCTTTTCTGAGGGGGGGGAGAGAGAGGGAGGGAGGGAGGGAGGGAGGGAGAGAGAGAGAGAGAGAGAGAGAGAAGAGAGAGAGAATTGAGCATTCCCAGGAAGGTTTTGCAATTCTCCAAAGAGAAGCATCTCTTTAAGAAGGGTTCAAGTGAAGCATTCACTCAAAGTAGCTACACAAAGCAACAAGCACCCTCTCATCCATCAGTAAAGAAACTATGTGGTTTGCTATGCCTGGCCTCTGTGGCATTTCCAATATGGGCTGTATGTTGGCACATCCCTCTTCCAATTCTTGCAAGTGCCAAGCAAAGCTGGACAAAGTAATCCAATGCATTTTATTGAAGCACATTATGTTTGTCTCTGTGCCTCAGAGAAGAGAACTGTATCTGTTGTTGTTCAAGGCAAGTCCACATTTCCTCACTTGGAGCAGAGAATCTTGAATGAGCATTGCAAGATGTGGTACATAAAGAGAATATAGGAGGGAAAAACCCACTAAGGAAAAGGGGATAACAGGGCTGGAAAGGGATAAGAATATTATCCTTTCTGCAATCTTCTAATCCGTGTTTTATATCCTGCCAAACTCAATGGGAGAGTTTACACTCCCACACAGACACACAGACACACATAAACATACCCACACACACACACACACACACACACACAGAAATCTAAGAAATGTGCCCTGGGTCAATCCAATGTGAGTGGGATTCTTTTTTTTTTTTTTAACTAGCTATAGAGAGCATTAGAATGATTTACAGAGACACAAGCTGAAAGTAAATTATGTTGTAAATGCCGGTCCCTTGAGTCAACAAAGAATCAGAAGGAGAAAAAAAAATTACAAGAAGCTTGAAATTCCCAACAGCAGAGGTTGACAGGAAAATATGGTGTTGTTTTTCTATGAGTAAAAGTAACTTTTGTACCCGGTTTTCCCATGAGAAATTATAAACTTTCAAAGGAATTTTAGTCTCTCGCATGCACACATATATAAGAGCAATTTATCTGGGATTGCTCTCATGGAAATGCCAGGAAGACTTTCAAGTCGTTAGGGGCTATGGCTGAACTTCATCTAAGACTGCTGCTACTTATTTGTTCTCGCTGCCTTGTCTTGTCAAAACATTTACTCAGCTTTCGAAGAGTTGCAAGTTGGCAACGTGTTAATAATATTAGAATGCATTTGTATCGGCCATGTGGCTGCAACATTTCAGAAAACTCGTCATTTATTTAATGAATAATGAATCTGAAAGAGTAGCTATGGAGACAAACAACCATATGTAGTAAATTAAACATGGACTCCTGGATGTATAGAAACATGGAGTGTCACCAAAGCAATTGTTTCTATTTCGTGATGTCAATCAATGGCAGGCTTTCTTCTTTCTGGCTGGCTTACCACATTTTATACCCTATATTGCAGTGGTGAAATCCATATTTTTTTTACTACCGGTTCTGTGGGTGTGGCTTGGGCATGGTGTGGCTTGGTGGGCGTGGCAGGGGAAGGATACTGCAAAATCTCCATTCCCATCCCACCCCAGGGGAAGGATATTGCAAAATCCCCATTCCCACCCCACTGCAGGGGAAGGATACTGCAAAATCCCCATTCCCTCCCCACTCCTGGGGAAAGGATATTGTAAAATCTCCATTCCCATCCCACTTTGGGGCCAGCCAAAGTGTGATATTTGCCAGTTCTCCGAACTACTCAAAATTTCCGCTACCGGTTCTCAAGAACCTGTCAGAACCTGCTGGATTTCACCCCTGGTATATTGCCACCGTACTCACATCCTCCTCTCTTTCTCTTTTCTCCACCTACTACTCTGAGCCCCCTTTTACATTATTGAAATATCCTTTGAACGGTGTATAAAATCAAAGTAATAAGGAAGAGAAGAGAAGGCAAATTGCAACCCAGAGATATATCTATACAGGCAGAAATGGAACTTGTAGAGCTGGGGGTGTTTAGTTCAATATTCTTCGTACCTTGAGATGACAATCATATACATTTACTTACTTAGCTGCCCTGCACATCTTTGAATCCAGGATGGAAAAGTCTACTTTGGAAGAATGGGATTTTAACTTTCAGCATTTTTTAAAAAAATACCCCCCCCCAAAAAAAATCCAATTTACAGTAGTTCTTGCTTTATAACTGTTCATTTAACAATGGTCGAAAGTTACAATGGCCTTGAAAAAGTCTACTTATGCCCTGTACTCGCAGTTGTGGCAACTGCACCATCCCTGTGGTCATGTGATCACAATTTCACACTTAGCAATTAGCTTGTATCCTTATGATTTATATTGATATTGATTGTTTCCTGACTGCTTATTTGTACCCTATGATTATCATTAAGTGTTGTACCTTATGATTCTTGACGAATGTATCTTGTCTTTTTATGTACATTGACAGCATATGCACCACAGACAAATTCCTTGTGTGTCCAATCTTGGCCAATAAAGAATTCTATTCTATTCTAGCTTGTATTTCCAACCGGCTGCAGCATTCCGCAGTCACTTTTCATCAAAAAAGTGTCCACTGGAGAAGTTGGATTCTCTGAACAATCACCACATAAAGTTGTTATAAAATCAGGTCTGTCTCAATTTACAACAGCAACAAATTATGCTGAAAATTCCAGTCCCAATTGTGGTCATAAGTCACACTACCAGTAAATTTAAGAATTGTTCTCCTCATTTACCCTTTAAGAAAATGTTCTCACCCCAAAATTAAAAAAAAAAAAAACCCTCTCAAGAGATTTTGAAGTGGTTATCGAAAGATAAAGACGAGTCTTATGTTGATTATAGCAGTTTTTGCAGGAGCTGGGGGCTGGGGTTCAAAACAGATGCAACATTGTGATCCGAGCCATATATAAGTCAACACTGGGTGCATGTAGAAAAGGATGGGGCTTTGATTGTGATGCCACAATTTCTGTCTTGCTGTTTTGGTCTTTCTTACTGTGTTTGAGGCAATATTTTCAGGCGGAGTGACAGTGTTCTTATAATATCTATCCCAGTCCTTTTATTCCTGATTGCACAGAGACACACACATGATCCTTCTAGTGGTGGTGGCACAGTGGTTAGAATGCAGTATTGCAGGCTGAATCTGTTTACTGTCAGGGGTTCGATTATGATCGGCTCAAGGCTGACTCAGCCTTCTATCCTTCCAAGGTCAGTAAAATAAGGACCCAGATTATGGGAGGGATAATACGCTGACATTGTAAACCACTCAGAGAATGCTGTAAAGCACTATGAAGCCAGTGGTGGGTTCTAACTGGGGTTACCACGGTTGGCTTCGCGTACATGCTTTGCGCGTGATCAGCGCATGCGTGCTCGCTTCACTCGCATGCACGCCAAACTTGTGCTTCACGCAAGTGCATTAGATTTCAAAACAGGTGAGGCATGGCAATCCCCTCTGCCGCGCCTTTCAGCTGGGCTAAAAACAAAAGAATAAAGGTAGATATAGCGCGGGGGCAGGCAGGAGGGCCCAGCTGACGTTCAGAGCGAATCGGTTCACTCTCACAACAACATTTCCGCTACCGGCTCTCCCGAACTGAGGAGAACCAATAGCAACCCACCACTGTATGAAGCGGTATATAAATTTAAGTGCTATTGCTAGCACAGCTTTGGACAAGGGTCACATTTAACATTGTCAGAATGCTGAGGGCTGCAAATTGGATGGGACCACTTGGATCAATGGGGGGGGGGCACTCTTTGGAAATTTAACTGCATGATGACTAGGCTAAAGTATACACTACAGATCATGCCTGGTTATGCCTCAAAATGATCAAGAACAGCACTATATATTTTCTGTAGCCAATCCCTGAGGACCACAAAAAAAAAAAAAGGCTTTTGAAAACCATGATGAAGGCAAGCAGATTTTCTTCTGTATGAGGAGAAACTGTATGCTTCCCCACACCTTTAAGGGACCCATGTCTTATAGCCGGCACAGTTCCTAAAAGCAGGAAACCCCATTTTTCTAGCTCGTCCTCAAATGTGGTAAATATGATGTTTATTTAATGAACAATAGAAAGGTCTTGCAGTTATGAGAAGTCTGAAGTGCTTCTGAATTATTTTCTAAGAGGTCATGGCCAAGTGGTTATCAGGAGTCCCCAGATTACACTTTAAGAACCACTGATTTAAACATTTTTTTAAAATTTGATTAGTGCGTTTTTATTTGGTTAGTGGGTTAAAAAAAAGGACCGGATAGTGTATTCTACCCTTTTATAATTTAGCTGTGGCTTCCAGAGTGTTATGGATGTTTATACACTTGGTTCTATCCCAGGACATTTTCAAATATATCATTGTGTGTTAATGTTAATTTACTGGAGTCTGAGCTAATTTTATTGGGATGATTTTTTAATATTGTTGGTTATTGTTTTCATACATTTTGTACTATACCTTGGTAAAGATATGTAATAAATTATTATTCCAGTTCCTTTAACTGTGGGTCACAGCCAATGTTGGTTGGTTTTCTTCTTAACACTGCAATACCTACTAAGGTCTTGGGAATTATAAATATAATGTCTAATTATGTATAGGGTACCCAACAGTGCTGTGATTTGTAGTTGAGTTGTTGTAAATTGTTCTAAATTTAGGTAATCCAAATTCTTTCTAAATCACCGTAGTATCGCATTTTGTACACCAAAGCAACTGTTTCCATTGACAATTTTCCCCCCAACTGTTGAAGAAATTATAATCTGTTGAAGAAGTAAACTATAAAATCTCAGGTTGTGTTCCATGTGTGGTAAACACATGAAAAAGACAAGAAGAAGTCCTGATCTTTATAAGTATAATTAAAATATTTTGCTTTTGTGATTGTTTTCCTTGAATAAAGTGTTTCCAATTAATTTTAACTTTTAAGCTGCTTGGAAAGAAGAGAGGAAAAATAGACTAAAATATTGAAGACTGAAGCTACTGTAGATGCAATAATATTATGAATTAGTAGATAATAAAGTTTTTATGTCATTCCCTATTTAGAAAGATAGTCTTTCAAAATTGCAATCTGATATGAATTCTGTAACATTACAGTATATCAACATGCAGTAAGGTTCTTCAGAAATACTTTCCTTGAATTGTCCCATTTTACACCCAATGATGTCATCTAAATGGTATACTAGATGAGGAAATTGAACGTGACTCTCTTTTTTTTCCCCATGGTGACATAGTATGACAAACAAATTTAGCTTTTGACACCAATGAATCTCCTTGGAACACCTTAGTCTCATCAAACAATTTTGTTGGCTAATCGTTCAAAGAAAGAACAATGAGATGTTATGACATTTTTACCCTCATCTCCCACAAAATGTAATAAAACCTTTAGCGAGTTTAAATGAGGACGGTTAATTCCTTGAAATCCAACCATGTATAATTCAAATATAAATATTTAAACTCTGCTCAAGTTTATGATTGCCTTTCATGTGAAAAACATAAAACAGCCTCCTGGAATAAAGTTATCCAATATGTAATTTTAGTGGTAATTACGCTTCGTGTAGATACTAACCTACCTTCCCCTCTCATCAGAACTGACAAAAGCATACTTTTCCAATTCCACAGCATTTTCAAATCTGGAGTTTAGACAATTGGCAGTCTTTCATCCACTGGACAATTTCCCATCCGATACACAATACAAAGAACAAGGGCATTTCTAAAGGCAGCAGGAGCTTGGTTCCATGAAGAGGCATGAAAGATGGCGGGCCAATCTATTGTTTTGGGCACATAAGGGAACCCTGAAATGTCATGATGTCTCTGTTTGATCTGTTGTCACTACTGTTGGTTGTATGAAGAATTAACATATTTAATTAACTGTCTGACCAAAGCAGCTGTTACCTTATATAAAACTTTCAACATGGATGCCACTGAGTGCTTGAATGTGCCAGGACAATAGAAGTTGAGAACTACTCGTTATGTTTTTACACCAAATGGCTCAGCATGGCTCCACTTTCAATGGCCCCAATCAAGATTGTTCTTAAATTTATAATGGCACATAGTGACGCTTCCACCGAAATGGGGTGATCATATCCAAATTTCAATTTGCCAAGAGGATAGTTATGTTGCACCAAAATGCAAGGTTTGGCAAACCAGCTACTTCCCATATCTCTCCGATCCTGACATTCAGCCATCTATATCATTGATGGAATTGGCATCTAGTTCACTTTTGTATAATCCAACCATGAATTCATTTATAGTCAGTCTCTATCATGTGTGACTCCTGGTTAATTCTCTGTTGCTGTTTTAAATAACCTGTGAAAAGGCAAATTATTGAAACTACTTTTAAAGCAGTACAAATCTTTTTACAGGAGTGATGCTGATGTTGATTTCTATCAACTTATGTGTCATCATGAGTCACATGAATAACATTAGACTCTGTCTGTCTGTCTGTCTCTCTGTCGTCTCTCTGTCTGTCTATCTGTTTACTAGCTAATTTACAGGTCTATTAATCTATCTGATGAAACTCTAGGAGGTGAATATACAATAAAACAACAGAACCTGGGTTGAGGCCATATCTTTTAAAAAACAAAACACCTACCACATACAATCATGCCAGATAGAACCTCTTCCTAGTCTCCACCAGGTGACATTGCCTCAGTGGGGAGATCCAGAACATACCTACTTTGCTAGATCTGGCAAAAACTACTAGGGAGAGGCAGTTGCCCAAGAACTCATAACATGGGAGACTTTAAACATGAACATCTTGAATTGCACCCAGAAATCTACTGGGAGCAAATGCAGTTCACATAGCAGAGGTGTTATGTGGTACATGGTATTGTTCCCAAGCCTTGCAGCTTTCTGGATCACCAGAAGCTTCTGAATGTTTTTCAAGGGCAGCCCCATATACAGCCTGTCCAATTGGGAGATGAATAAGCCATGATTAACTACAAGCAGTACTTCTGATCTAAGAATGGGCAAGTGAAGCAACAAGATGTATTCATGCAAAGATCCTGCTGGCCACAATTGCTACCTACTCCTCAAGCAGGAGCAATGGTCCAGGAAGGCTCCCAGAATGCACCCACTCTGCCTGGGGGAACATAATCCCATTCAGAGTGAACAATAGCAAAACATCAAATACATGTAGCTCTAACACCCGCAGCCCCTCATTTTTGTCAGGATGAAGTCAAACATGGTTCTTCCACATGCAGACCTGCCTAGCCTCCAGGCACTGAGAAAACAATTTGTCGGCATCACTTTGACAGCCTAAGGCATCATCGTATAACTGAGTATCATCAGCTGACTGATCAAACCTCACCCCATGCTGATGAACAATCACATCCAGCAGTTTCACAGAGATGTTAGTTAGAAGTGAAGAAAAAGCTAAATTTTGTACCACCCAACAGCAGAGGCCTAGAGCTGGCTTCTTCCCCTCTAACACTACCAACTGGAAACAGCTACAGAGAAAAGAGGAGAACCACTAAAAGATATAATTCTCATTTCCAACCCCATCAGCCAGTCAAGAAGGATATCATCATCAATGGTACTGAAAGTCCCTGTGAGATCAAGAAGGACCAGAACCACCTGCCTTCTGAGCCCACCAGAGTTCATCCACAATCACACGTTTGATCAATACTATCTCTGTGCTTTAGAGCTGTGGTGGTGCAGTGGTTGGAATATAGTACTGCAGGCTACTTCTGCTGACTGCTGGCTGACTGCAATTTGGCAGTTCAAATCTCACCAGGCTAAATAGCAATAGCAATAGCACTTAGACTTATATATCGCTTCATCGTGCTTTTACAGCTCTCTCTAAGCAGTTTACAGAGTCAGCCTATTGCCCCCAACCATCTGGGTCCTCATTTTACCCACCTCGGAAGGATGGAAGGCTGAGTCAACCTTGAGCCAGTGAGATTTGAACTGGTGAACTTCAGCTAGCAGTCAGCTGAAGTAGCTTGCAGTACCACTAACCACTACACCAGCTTGGCTAAAGGTTGACTCAGACTTCCATCCTTCTGAGGTGGGTAAAATGAGAACCCAAATTATTGGGGGCAATAGGCTGACTCTGTAAACCTCTTAGAGAGGGCTGTAAAGCACTATAAAGTGGTATATAAGCCTAAGTGCTATTGCTATTGCTATATCACAGCCAGAACCCAGATTGCAAGGGATTCACATTAGGGCTTAAAGCAGCAAATAAATATGATATAAGCAACAAAAACCAAAATACAACAACTTGCTTTTTTTGAAAAATAAGTTAGGTTTTTCTTCAGAGAAACCCAGTAAAAAGCCTGTTTGAATAAATGTAGTCAGTTGGTCCTTCCCCTCCCTCTCCCTTTTTCTCTCCCTTTTCTGCTCCTCCTTCCACTTCCCCTTTTCTTCCTCCTCCTTCTTGATTGGTGGGAGAATTTAGGAATAAGGAAGCTAAGTTACAATTTTCATGAAAAGTTAGTTACACCAGTACATCAATATTTTCTGTCATTAAAACATAACAAACAAAAGCATTTCTTTCTAGGTGTTATTCACTTTCATTCTTTAAAAATTAATTATTACTTGAAACAATTATGGTTAGGTTCTGGTAATAAAGGTTAAATTAGATTGGAGTGGAATGGAATTCCAAGCTATAAAATCTGCCTTCATGTTCTGGCATGCACTTCTATCATAGCTCAAATATAGTTATTAAAGCAGGAGATCGATGACTCTCTGCTTTGGCAGCATAGAGTTGTTGAATATTTGAAATTTTAAATTAACAAATAAGGGAGAAACAATGTTTTTTTTTTCCAAGATGGGATCATAATTTTCAATTATTTATTTCCATTTCCAAACGCTTCAGTGGACAGCAGTGAAGTTGTGATATTAACAAGGATTTAGAGTTGAAATTTTGCATCACTTTTTTTTTTTTAGTAAGTTTAGGAATGTTACATTTAGCAGGGGTTTAATGCTAGGCAGCTGAGAACATGACTGCTCATCTAATTCTGTTAGTGCTGTTCCAAAGCTTGTAAATATTGAACTGGAATCATGGCATGCCAATGAAATTGACAATCTGGTTAGACAAAGGAAGTTTCACCAACTAGAGCAAAACAAAACAACAAAAACATGGTTGCTAATCAGCTTGGAATGGGCAGCAAAAGATGGAATCTTTTCACCATTTCCCACAATTTGATAAAGAAAGGGAGAACAGGATGGTAGCAGAAGCCATCCACGGCTTTATACAGTCCAAAATATTTTTGTTGTTAGTTGCAAAGTCATGTCCGACCCATCGCAACCCCATGGACAAGGTTTCTCCAGGCCTTCCTGTCCTCTACCATCCTCTGGAGTCCATTTAAACTCATCCATACTGCTTCAGTGATTCGATCCAGCCACCTCATTCTCTGTCGTCCCCTTTTTCTTTTACCCTCAGTCTTTCCCAGCATTAGGAAGGACTCCAGTGAGTCCTTCCTTCTCATTAGGTGGCCAAAGTATTTGAGTTTCATCTTCTAAAAAGCAGTCAAGGTTGATCTCCTGTAGGACTGACCAGTTTGATTGCCTTGCAATGCAAGGGACTCGCAGGAGTCTTCTCCAGCACCATAGTTCAAAGGCCTCAATTCTTTGGCACTCAAAATATATCTAAAAATATTTTAAAAAATATTTTAAAATATTAAAAAGTTGTTTTAAAAAATACCCAAAATATTACAGCAAGCCATTTTATTCTTACCTATTTAAATCTGATTTAGGATATTATTCTATTCAAGTTATATGAGCAGTTTGTGTGGCTTTCTGATTGATTCTCCTGATTCTACCCTATATGATGGTAAGTTGTTATCTCTTTTTTTTGTTTTCTGGTGGAAATATTTTACTCATCTTTATAGCTTGGGCATCTCAGGCCAAAAATGGAATTCAAGTCAACCAAACAGCTTGAATGAAGCATTCCTATTTCCACCATGTTTGAAGCATGCCACCTAAAGAACGACTGAATTGAGGAGGGAGGATTGCCAGAGTTATTCTTCTCTGGAAGGATAGGAAAGGAACTTCTTTCAAATTCCATCCTTAATGCTGAGTTCTCTTCCTCTTCTAGTGCCATCCTGAAGTCCTTCAGATGAAGCTCTCAGTACAGTGCTGAAATGCTCAGGAAGCTAGGGATGGGCAATGGGATTTCTAATTTCTCTTTCTGTTTGGTTTCTTTTTTCTATAATTGGATATTTAGGCATAGGGAAGTAGTTTTGCATGTTTTGATTTTACTATTCAACACAGATTCCGGGTCCCTACCAAAGGTGGCTTGGAGAGCTGTGTTTAAAGTGGCACTTGAATAGCAGAGAAGAGAGTTGGCTCTAGCCCATAAAATCTGTCCCAAGTACCAAATAAATCATTTCTGCTTCAAAATCAATCTGGATGGGAAAGCTGTTTCAACAGCCAAGTGGAACTGTTTAAATTGGCTACTAATGCAGCAGTGGCTAACTAATCCATTGCATGTAATATCCAGGTTTCTCCTTTTGTTCTCCTGGAACAAAACAGAGCCAGCAAAACCTATAAGGAGGTGATTCTGACTTCTTTCCTCCCTTAGAAGAGGAGGTGAATGGGGCATCCACGTGCAGATGATTTCCTGATAGATACAAAATGTATTTCAGCAAAATGTTAGCATTAAACAGGCAAAAACCGGCTGCGGGGGGACTTGTCACCTCCTGTGCCCCATTTTGGGCCTACTAGGCCCCCCTGAAGCCTCCTGGGAGTGAAAACGGGCCATGGGGGATGTGCCGCACTGTAGTGTACTGAGCATGCGTAGTGAGGTAGCATTGTTAACAAGTCACATGGTAACGTTCCTGTTCAATGATTGGTTGGCCGCCTGACAGCCGAAGGTATTTAAGGACTGTCAGGCAGAGTTCGCGCGCGTCTCTTCTATACAAAGCTGTTATCGTTACGAGTGGTTAACTAGTTGGGTAATTAAACGTTACTTCATACTACAACTACAGTCGTGGTCTTGCTTATCCGAGTATTTAGCACTGGCGACGAGGATGGGATGGGCAGTCCCCCCCCCTTGAATCCTGCTGATTGATATTAATGAACTGCTGAGGTACATTCTGAGGCGGTGGGGCGGAGTGTGTATTCTGCCGGCTGTCAGAAGTAAGTTTGAACGAGAGGAACCGCCACCAAGAATTTTTTTTTCTTTTTTTCTACTTCTTGTCCTCCTGGGGCTACTATGGCGTCCTCGCATAATTTTCCCCCTTTCAGTCCAGGCAATGAGACTTGGGATGCCTACGTAGCTCGCTTTGAATGTTTTCTTATCGCAAATGACTATGTTAATCTCACGCCTGAGCGCAAACGCGCGTATTTTTTAAGTTTCTGTGGCACAGAGATGTTCGACACCGCCATGACTTTAATGGCCCCACAGTCTATTCATTCTGGGACGTGGGAGGATTTTATGAAGAAACTCAAACGCCATTATGCACCAGCTCCTTCACGTATTGCCAGACGCCAACAATTTTACCACAGGGACCAAGCGCCTGGGGAAACAATTAATCAGTATGTGGCTGCCCTGAGAAAGGCTGCACGTCATTGCGAGTTTGTAAACTTAGAGGACTATTTACTGGACAGGCTTGTCAGCGGGGTGCGAGACCAGAGCCTAAAGCGGCGGATGATCGCGAACCACGAATTGACATTTCAGATGGCACTTGATGAGGCTTGTGCAGCGGAATTGGCAGCCTTATCCCTAGCTGAGCTGCCTCGGGGACAATGCTTGCCCACGTCCGGTAAGGACGGGGCCACTGTGCATGAAGTCGCTGATGGAGAAATGTCTGAGTCGGATGAAGATTTCAGTGTATGCCGCGTTCAAGACAAGTCCAGAAAAGTGGCCGGCCGTGGCGGTGGGAAGAGCGGAACCTCAGACTGTTTCAGCTGCGGAGGAAGTCATTTACGGGCCAGTTGCAAGTTCAAGGATGCTGAGTGCCGCCGTTGCGGCCGTCGGGGTCACCTCGCAAGGGTCTGCAGGGCTGCACAGCCTCAGTTCGGAACCCGATCTCCTCCAGAGTGGGAAAGGCAACAGCGGACTCGGCCTTCAAATGGGAGGGCGCGGTATCCACAAGGGGGATACCCAACAGGGTCCTCAGTAGTTAATTTAATAGCGCCCCCACAGCCCTGGGGACATCAGAAGATCCACCTCACTGTAATTATTGAAGGTCGCCCATGTTCTATGGAGGTGGACACGGGGGCAGCCACATCAATTGTGTCCTGGAGCACAATTAAACGTTTGGTCCCTAGGTTAGCCAAAAGGGATTTAGACCCGTGCTCCATATTATTGAGGGATTACCAGGGAAACCAGATTCCAATTGTTGGTAGTGGGATTTTCAGAGTTAAATTTAAACAATTCTCCGGCCGTTTATCCCTCATAATTGTGGACGGTCCCCTCCCAAGCCTTTTGGGGTTAAATTGGTTTGAGGCTTTGGGTCTAACTATTCAGGGGGTCCATGCTGTGAGGTCATCAGAATTGGACACCTTATGTAGGGAATTCCCTTCCGTATTCGATGACACCCTGGGCAAATACACCGGGAAACCGGTTTCGTTTAATCTAGACCCTCTAGTTCAGCCAAGGCGTCTGAAGCCACGCAGAGTGCCTTTTGCACTGCGGCCAAAAGTAGATGCTGAGCTCGACAAGCTCATCTCCCAAGGCATTTTGGAGCCTGTTGAGCATGCGTGCTGGGAAACGCCAATTGTCATTGCAATGAAGGCAGACGGCTCGATTCGAATCTGTGCCGACTACCGGGCAACAATAAATCAGGCATTGCAGTCCCACCCATACCCCGTCCCGGTAGTGCAGCACCTTCTACGGGGTAAGGTGTTTGCTAAATTGGATTTGGCACAGGCGTATCAGCAGTTGCCTGTGGACGATCGTACTGCTGATGCCCAGACTATTGTTACTCATAGGGGCGCTTTCCGTTGTCGCCGCCTGCAATTTGGCGTCAGCGTGGCCCCGGGGATTTTCCAGAGCATGATGGAACGGTTGCTTCACGGAATTCCCGGGGTTATTCCCTATTTTGATGATGTGCTGGTTTCTGCTTCCTGCACCTCTGAATTGCTGGACCGCCTGCGTGTTGTTCTTTCCAAATTTGCCAAATGTGGCCTGAAGGTTAAACGTTCCAAGTGTCTGGTGGCCGTGCCGCAAGTGGAGTTCTTGGGGTTTCTAATTGACAAGGCCGGTATCCACCCCACAGCAGCTAAGACTAGGGCCATTCTCGACGCCCCACCCCCTGCTAATAAGGCGGAGCTCCAAGCGTTCCTGGGCCTTTTGAATTTTTATGCTATTTTCCTCCCCCATAAGGCATCAGTGGCGGAGCCCCTACATCGCCTCTTAGACCGTGGGGTGCGTTGGGTCTGGGATACTACCGCGTCCTCCGCTTTCGATGCGGTGAAGCAACTCCTGGTATCAAACTCTGTCCTCACCCAATACAGCGAGGCTTTTCCCTTAGTCCTGGCTTGTGACGCCTCCCCTTATGGGGTGGGCGCGGTATTGAGCCACCGTTTTCCCGATGGTCGTGAAGCCCCGGTGGCCTTTTTCTCTCGTACGTTGGCTCCAGCGGAGAGAAATTATGCACAGTTGGACAAGGAGGCGTTAGCTTTGGTGGCCGGGGTGAAACGTTTTCATGATTACCTCTATGGCCGGCATTTTTACTTAGTGACCGATCATAAACCTCTCCTAGGGTTGCTAGCCGGAAACCGGCAAACACCTCAAATTCTTTCCCCCCGATTTACCCGATGGTCCGTCTTCCTGTCTGCATATGATTACACATTGGACTATGTTCCCGGAAAAAACCTGGCTCATGCAGATGCCTTGAGCCGTTGCCCTGTTCCAGCGTTCCTGTGTGACCCGGCTCCCACGTCTGCTGTCCTGTTAATTGACTCTTCCTCTTTTGCTGTAACGGCTGCGGATGTCGCTAGAGCCTCACTCAAAGACCGGGAGATTGCTACTGTTTTGGACTGGGTACTGAGGGGGTGGCCTGTGGTTTCCCCGGGGCCAGAATGGCAGCCTTATATGATGCGCAGAACAGAATTATCGTCCCAGGGTGGATGTTTGTTGTGGGGTCACCGGGTGGTGGTCCCTAAAGCCCTGCGCACATCCATATTAACGTCCTTGCACTCTGGCCACCCTGGGATTGTGCGCATGAAAGCGCTTGGGCGTGCCTATGTCTGGTGGCCGGGTCTGGATCGATGCATTACGGAGTGGGTCTCCACCTGTCGCCCTTGCCAGGAGTCCCGTGCCTTGCCGCCTAAAGAGAAGCCCCGAGTATGGGAGGATCCCCCGGGCCCTTGGTCCCGCGTTCACGTTGATCTGGCGGGGCCGGTTCAAGGGCAAACTTTCTTGGTGGCAGCTGACGCTTACTCTAAATGGGTTGAGCTTGTGCTACTTCACTCCACCTCAGCTGAAGCTGTCATAAGGGCTCTCCGGGGTATGTTTGCCACGCACGGGTTGCCCGACCTGCTTGTTTCGGACAATGGCCCTCAATTCACTGCAGCGTCTTTTGAAATTTTCCTTGCTGGTTTGGGAATCCGCCACAGCCTAATCTCCCCGTACCATCCTGCTGGGAATGGTTGTGCTGAACGCGCAGTAAGATCCGCTAAAGAAGCCCTAGGGAAAATGGGGGCTGGGGGGTGGCAGGACAAGGTGGTTGAGTATATGATGTGTCAACACACCACCCCATGCCAGGTAACAAATCGGAGTCCAGCCGAGTTATTAATGGGCCGCCGTTTACGTACCACACTGGACAGACTACACCCTCAATACGCTCCTAAGACGCCACTAGATTCAGCTAGTTCCCCCAGAGCTTTCGGGGCAGGTGACCTGGTATACGCGCGGAACTATGGGAGTTCCCCGTTGTGGGTCCCCGGCACGGTGGTTAAGGTAACCGGTCCATGTTCCTATGTTATTGAGCATAGCCCAGGGCGTTATTGGAGACGGCATCAGGACCAATTGAGGAGTCGTTGGAGGAGAACCCAAGGGGAACCTAGGGGGTTTGGGGAGAGTAAGGGCAGCGAGTCAGAAAGCCAGGGGGGGCCATCCGCCACAAGCCGGGAGGAACATGATAATGGGGGACCGCGGGATAGACCAGTTGTTGACCAAAGGAAGAAGGTAGGAGAATCGTTACACCCACCTATGATAGAGATTGGAGATCCGGGTCAAGGGGGTGTCCAGGGAGCAGAGGTAGAGGCCCAGGCTGACAGCGACCGGGATAACAGTCCAGCGGAGCAAGAAAGACCGATGGCGACAAGCCCCCGGCGTTCCAGTCGCATCCGGCGCCGGCCGTCATATCTTCAAGACTACGCATGCGCCGTCCAGGTGGGAAGGGGTGTAGTGTACTGAGCATGCGTAGTGAGGTAGCATTGTTAACAAGTCACATGGTAACGTTCCTGTTCAATGATTGGTTGGCCGCCTGACAGCCGAAGGTATTTAAGGACTGTCAGGCAGAGTTCGCGCGCGTCTCTTCTATACAAAGCTGTTATCGTTACGAGTGGTTAACTAGTTGGGTAATTAAACGTTACTTCATACTACAACTACAGTCGTGGTCTTGCTTATCCGAGTATTTAGCACGCACCCTCCTCATCCCATTTTGGGCCTAGGAGGCCTCACTGCACTTACCTGGGAGCCAAAATGGGGTGCATGGGGACTCCTGGAAGGGGCGGGGTGGGGAGGGGTGGAGCCAGCCAGCAATTTAACTACCGGTTTTCCCAAACCAGCCTGAACTGGCTGAATCCCACCACTGCTTCTAAAGATGTGGGGGTCTGACAGATGGAAAAGGGGACTGTTCCCACTGTGATGTCTTGCTGTGAGGACTAAGAGTAAAATATTGCAATGATCACCGTAAGTATTTAGCCTCACCACCGTCTCCAATGCTTTTCTTTGAGGAAACCTCAAATTGAGGTTTAGGAAGCAAATTTCTCCAAACAGCTACACTTTTCTTAACATGGAGGAAACTTATGGTGAGAAGCTTATGATGACTGTCAAGGCAGAAGATGAACTTTCTGGTTGGTTGGTTTGTTTGTTTGTTTTTCAGGATAGAAACAGTGCAAATAAGCAATATTAATGTTATTCTGTTCTTTTCCCACCTCAGATGCCCAAATAATTTGTGTGCTTTGATTTAAGTGAGGGCATTGCCTACTCTTTTGCTCTGATCGGAAAATTCTCCCTGTGCAATAGGAGATGGAAGTGCGGCTAATCCAGACAGAAGGTATTTTGAGGAATGGCATGAAATAATCATCTGATTAAAGACAGTTGTGAAAGTTTATATCTTAGACAAAGTCCAATGAGGAGAAGAGAGGGTATTGTTGCAGCCCAACAATTTTAAAGTGATATCTATCTCCTTTTGATTTCATACTAGAAAAGCATTTTCCACAGTGATAGAACAGCATTCAGAACCAAATTAGCGGATTTCTTCTACATTATTATTGTGTTATCACAAATCTTAATACATTATGTTGTTTCAATCCAATATTGGTACTGCATTGGTTGAAGACTGTTATCACCCTAATATTTAAATAACTTAGACTGTTGAGGATCAAAATAAAAAAGAAGTGTTATATCAATATTAATTACAATTTAGGATGTCAATGTTAATGAATATAAGATTATTTTTGCTTTTTCATCCTGAACTGAATTTAACATAAAAAAACCAAAAGCACTACAGATTGCATCAACATATTTGTTGTACATTAAAGGTTTCAGTCTTAAGGTAATTACTTAGTGTAATTGTTAATGGGTCATTGTATTGTTAATTTTTTTAATACATGTTAATAAGGAAAAGCTACACACAGCAAATATAGCAACAATTAAATAGAAAAAAATAGAAAAAAAGAAAAGAAAAAAACTAAATTATCATTTTAATAGTAAATTAGAAACCCAGCACATATCATTTCTGTTATGGGACATTCAAATGTACATAGCACTGAGAAAAACCATGTTTATTGCAAAGATTGTTGAGTGCTTGCTTTGTAAGAAAGAGGGATCTCAAATAATGGGACTTCAGACAAGAAACATGACAAGGAATACTAGATTTTTCTTCATTATAAGGTTACATTAACAGAATTTTGCAAGACTTAAAAGACTGAAAAGTGAGCCTGTCCCTCACTTTTACTTTCTTGAAAACTAGGGAGAGTCCTTCTGAGACATTTTCTCCATTCTCGCCCTTCAGATCCAGATATCATTTATCAGATCCTTTTCTAGTCTGTGGCTCTTCTTCCTATTTTCCAAGGTCATTCCCACATACCATTCAGAAGTGGGTTCTAATTTTTTTTACTACCGGTTCTGTGGGTGTGGCTTATTTTGTGAGCATGGCTTGGTGGGGGGTAATGTGACTGGGTAGGTGTGGCCAATTTTTTTTTTTTTTACTTTTAAAAGCATTTTTTCTATAACCTTAAGAGGTTGCAGAAAAAAGTGCTTTGAAAAGCTTCTGCCGATCAGGCAACTCAGCTGGGATCGTCAGAGGTGTTTCAAAGCATTTTTTTTTACCACCTCTTCGGCTGAAGAGGTTGCAGAAAACAATGCTTTGAAAAGCCTCTGCCGATCAGGCAACTCAGCTGAGATCGTCAGAGGCTTTTCAAAGCACTTTTTTTAAACCACCTGTTCAGTTGAAAAGGTTGTAGAAAAAATGCTTTGAAAAGCCTCTGATGATCCCAGCTGAGCCGCGGGATTATCAGAGGCTTTTTTTTTTACTTTTAAAAGCATTTTTTCATTGGAAGAGGTTGTAGAAAAAATGCTTTGAAAAGTTAAAAAAAAAGCCTCTGATGAGGTGGACGGGGTAAGCGAGTGGCAACCAGGCCAGGGACCGGTTCGGGGGTGTGGCCAGCCAATGTTATTACCAGTTCTCGGAACTACTACAAATTTTTACTACCAGTTCTTGCGAACCGGTGCGAACCGGGAGCAACCCACCACTGATACCATTACACCCAGGCAGGTCCTTGTCAATGTAGATGGGATTATTTCTATTCTTAGGCAACACAGCTCTTTGAAGAGGGCAACATTGGTGGGGAGGCCCATTGTTAAAGAGATGGAACATCTACAATCAGCCTGATTGAGGATGGAAGGTTGGGATTTTTCTATTTTGTCATTCCCTTTGGAGGACTGCTCTTGGGCTCTATGGTAGGTAGGCTATGGTTTTTTCTATGGTTAAAATGGGATTGCAGAGGACTTTGGCAGCAAAGGGCATCAGTTTGGGTATAATAGGATTAAGTAAGAACTGGGATTTGGTTTGACCATGTCTAAAAGACTGGGAGGAAAAGGGTGCAACCTCCATTTTATTCATTAGATTTATTTTCTCCTTTACACCTAATTGCAGGATGGTAGCATTTCAAATACTTTGGCCACCTAATGAGAAGGAAGGACTCACTGGAGAAGAGCCTAATGCTAGGAATTATTGAGGGCAAAAGAAGAAGGGGATAGCAGAGAATGAGGTGGCTGGATGGAGTCACTGAAGCAATTGATGTGAGCTTAAATCGACTCTGGGGGATGGTAGAGGACAGGAAAGTCTGGAGGAACGTTGTCCATGTGATTGCGATGGGTCGGACATGACTTCACGATGAACAACAACAGCAGCAGCATTTTTTAGGCAGGCTATTACCATGAATGATCAGATTTACCTCCCAAACAAGGATCACCTTTTCAGTTCCAATGAACTTTGCACACTGTATGCAGTCACATTACAACCTGGCACACTGGCAATTGTACTGCCTCAATATATCTTTCCCCCTTGCTTTTAATTTCTGAATCAACAGTTACTATGCACCTCATACTCACACCAAATTTAAAATCACTGCATAATTCATCTAATGTAGAAAGTCATTTTACCAGGCTAAGTTTACTGAAGTGGCATAAGAAGATTAGAATTTTGAACTCTACCTTTATTGGGAAAATATATTTCCCCTTTCTTTTTATCACTTTCTTTATATCAGATTCCAAGCATCTGGATCAGAAGTCTCTTCTCTTTGTGTGCCACAATTTCTTCCCATATACATATTTTAAAGTCGGGGGGGGAGTTCCTCTTTTAATGCTCAATTTAGATTTTTCACATTTCTGTAATTGCATTATGAATCATGCTGGGACTTTTTTTACAGTATTCCCATCCAACCATCTCCACTGGTTACTATTTTGATTAACAAAATAGCCAAATAGGAGATGGATCCTCAGCAGATGCCTACTGAGCATTTTATAACATTTAGTGTTCACAATTGCATTTTTTATTCTCTCAGTGTTGTTGTTGCTGTCATTATTTCAGGGAACTAACATTTTATAAATATACTGATTGAGTTTTATTCATCAGGAAGTTATTGCTGGGAAGAGATATTAGCCTTCATTTTTTAAAACTAGTTCTTATTCAATTTGATGATAGATGATAGATGATAGATAGATAGATAGATAGATAGATAGATAGATAGATAGATAGATAGATAGATAGATAGAGGAGAGATAGATGATATAGATAGATAGATAGATAGATAGATAGATAGATAGATAGATAGATA
>WNWU01016351.1:0-12285 GCA_012654045.1 Ptyas mucosa | reverse complement strand
TTCTGTTTGCCCTTTGGGATGACTCTCAATCTCTTCATTCCATAACACTGCTAGCAGGGAATTGATTTCATACAATCTCAGTTGGTTTTCATTTGGGCTGGTCCGTGACTGTAGCAAAGATTGAAAAAAAGTTTGGATTGATTTTCATTAAGGATCAGGGGTGGGCTTCAAAAGATTTAGCAAGAGGTTCTCTGCCCGGTTGCTGGGTGGGCATGGCCATAATGGGTGTGGCCTAGTAGTCCTCCTGCACCATGGGGGGGGGGCATTTTTGCCTTCCCCGGGCTCTGGAGGCTTTTCTTGAGCCTCCGGGAGGGTGAAAATGGCCTCCCCAGGCTCCGGAGCCCTCTGGAGGCCAGAAACGGGCCCATTTCCTGCCTTCTTGAACTTCCAGTAGGCCCATTTTTCACCCTCCCCAAGCCTCCACGCGTGCCCTGCACTTACCTGCATTCAAAACAGGCCGTGTGGGGACTCCTGGGAGGGGTGGAGTGGGCAGGGCCAGCCAGGAATGGATTCGGGGGTTCTCCGAACTGTGCAGAATCTTAGCTAGAGGTTCTCCCGAACCCCTGCGAACCCCTAGCAGCCCACCCGTTAAAGATGATTATCTATTGCTTTCTAATTTACGGCCAGTGTCTTTAGCCTATGTCTACTACAGGGAGACCTTATTTAATGCTTGCCCTGTTTAGTGACCGTTCAAAGTTACTTTTTTCCAGATTTCATCTTTCCAGCTTTTTTTCTTCTTTAGCTTTTTCACTTCTTTTTGTTCTATGTTCCTGGAACTGAGTCCAGTAAACACACAGTAAACTCTCCTTTTTGAAATAGCTGCACCGCTTTTAAAGGGAACAGCTGCCTTTTCTCCTGGGTGGGATCCTTTTTAACCCTTCAGGGAAAGGATGAAATGGAGAGAAAACAGCACAGTCGTTTTGCCTTCATGCATCCTCTACTAAGATATATTGAAATCATTGATATTAGGGCGGGTTAGCACTCTGATTTGACTCTAAAAGGGGGCTTTGAAGTCTAAGGGGTATCAACATAGCAGCTCTCTCCAACTATTTAAAATAGCTGCATCTTTTCCTGGGATTCTGATGCAGGAGCTGGTTTAAGGAGCTGAAGACTTTATGCTCTGAAGTGCTTTGGGGGAAATGGAGCAGGCGGTTTTTGTATCCTTGTATGAACTCCTACATAATATATAATATATAATCAAACAATATTATAGAATTATTGGCCATCTCTAAATGTCTGTGATTTGATTATTGAGGAAATAGCTAAACAGTTAAAACCTATGTACATTCGGGTGAGGGTCTATAAATATTTGAGAGTGATTTTAATGTTTACCATTTATTCTCTCCAAAGGCTTTTGTGCAGCGTTACAAAGGCACCATTTCCCACTGGATTGGCCTCCAACGAGACCCGAATCAACCCTGGAAATGGGTCAATGGAAATGCTTCAACGTGAGTCATCCTTTCTCTCTTATGTCTTCACTTGAGGAATAGTGAGATGGGCGGCATATAAATTTAATAAATTAATTACATAAACTCTACACCAGCCAAATGCTGAAAAGAAGTGGCGTGCAGTTTATTGATCATCCAGTGCCGTCCTGTTTCTTTCATCGAGCACAAATGCAGGGCATATTTTCATAAATGCCAACTTGGTGCCTAAAACTAGAGAATTTAGTGAATGGAAGTGTGAGAAAAAAATTATTTCTCAATTTATTTACTTATCTTATTTATTTTATTAGGCTTATATGCCGCCCTATCTCCAATGGACTCAGGGCGGCTCACAACAATAAAAACCACAATCCAATTGCAATAGGCAATTGCTGTGCCTATTAATGCCTTTTGGAATGGACAAGTAAATAAGCCAATCAGAAGGCAGCTGATGGGTTTAAATCTCCCGGGCTTTAATGTTCCCTCCCCTAACTGTCACAGTTGACAGTATAAAAGTAGATTCTTAACGGAAAACCATTGGCAGTTCTGAGGGCAGTTCGGATAGGCAGTTAGGAGTATTCGGTTCAGTTCTTCTGTTAGAAAACTGTGGACAGTTTGGAAGTCAGTTAGAAGGGCAGTCTCTGATGCAGTTCGGATGGTTTGGGAGAACCATCCGAACTCTGAGAGACTCAGATGGACCATTTCTGTCTTTTTTGACTTTTTTGAGCGCAACAGAGAGTTGCAGGAAAAAAGCCCAGCACTTGTGAATTGAGATTTCATAGAACCAGGGTGGCAGAACATCATAGTTTACGTAGGTAAAAACCTGGCTAGATAGAAAAGCATATAAAGCCTACGAAAGAGAAAAAGAAACATATATATATATATATGAAATACTATTTAGTATTTGAATAGATATTGTTTTATTTTTATATTAATAAAAACATTTATTGTTAACTGCTTCAGAGGCTCATTTGTTAAAGTAGATCTTAATAGAGATAAAGGTTTACGGTTCATTGATTTATTTCCTCCACGACAGGAAGCAAGCCAATGTGATGTAGTGGTTAAGTTGTTGGACTTGACAAACCCAGGTTAGGTCCTCTCACAGCCATAAAAGATGCCTGGGGATTATGGGCTGGTACTTCTTTCTCAGCCCCGGAGCCAGTGTGGTCTAGTAGTGAAGATTTCACACTAAGAGAGTTGAGACCCAGGTTCGAATCTCCTTTGAGCCACAGAAGATTCCTTGCTGACTTTAGGCCAGATCCTCTCAGCCGTACCTGCCTCACATGTTAGTTGTGAGAGCCAGTTTGGTGTAGCAGTTAAGGCAGCAGGCTAAAAAAACTGGGAACCGTGAGTTCTAGTTGTGCCTTGGGCACAAGGCCAGCTGGGTGATCTTGGGCCAGTCACTTTCCCTCAACCCTAGAAAGGAAACAGTGGCAAACCACTTCTGAAAAACATTGCCAAGAGTTGTCCAGATAATCTCCAAGAATGGGACATAAGAAAAAAAATGTAAAAAAATAAATAAAATAAATTAGTCCCTAAACAAAAAACTGGAATATAAGTCTAACAAATAAATGCATAAAGAAGAAGAATAGCCCCAATATGGCTGCTTTCTAAATTAACTTCAAATCCTAGTTCAGAATTAGGGCTCAGGAAGAAAATAGATAACTAATCACACGTGATTGAAACCAATCAGATATAGGACATTTTATACTGGTTTTCTTTATATGCGGCAGATTTTGTTAATGTATAATTTTTCTCCCAATTTTTTTCCCAATCTTCTAACTCAAGGTTGTGCCCAATATTTTTAGCCCATGCTATCATTGGTCCCTTTATAATTTCTTCTTCTAAATCAAAATTTAATAAATAATTATATATTTAGATAATAATTTCTCTTCTGGGCCTGTTAATTTATTTAACTGTGTAAATTTTAGTTCAAATCCAAATTCCTCTAAATCTTTTCTGTATCTAGATTGCAATTGAAGATACAGCCACCAATCTATGATTATTCCCTGTTCCTTTAATTTTTGGTTAGATTTTAATCTTCATCCATTCCAAAATTTCATTGTATTTTACCATTTTACCAATATCTAATGTGTTGGTGTAGATCATTGCCTCCATAGTGGATAACCAGCTTAGTATTTTGAGATAATGTTTCTTCCTAATTCCCTCCCAAGCCTATATCAGTGAATCTCACAGTGTATGTCTATAAAAATATGAATGTGAATGTTTTTTATTTCTGGTGTTCCATATGAAGGCATGCCACCCCATCTGAAGATCATGTCCTTCCAGTGCTAAATTTCCCCTATTCTTTAAATTAAGAGCAAATTATAATATATAATATATTAATAGCAAATTTATGGCCTCCAGATGGCCTCTAGTTCCCATCAGCTCTGAGCACAGAATGAGTTATAGCTCAAAGTTGCTGGGAATCACCACACTGGCTACTGCCAGACTAGCCCATATGAATCCACTGCTATCTTCTTATCACCCACTCAACTTTGCTTCTTTGTTCACCTGTTGATGAGTTAAGATTTGCTCATTCTTGACTCAGCAAAAAAACTATACTGGCATGAAATTTGGGGCCTCCATTGCTATCTCTCCAATCCAAGTCACTGTGGTTGCTTGACTTTCCACTAAGACCATGGTTGTGAAGTAAATCTTATGCACCTTGTTACTGCTCTTGGAGATTGTTAGAATACAGAATCAAATTAGGACACTAAATTAAGTCAGTTAAGAGCGAATCTCTTACAGGTGGGGGTGAGAGGAAAACAAGACTATGGGGGCATGGCAGAAAAGAGATGTCACTAGGGCAAGTTGATGGCGTGGTTAGATGCCAATGGGGGACACAGCTTTTCACTCTCGTTGCCCTTGTGTTACAGGTGGGAGGTCCTCGGTGATGGAGGGAACTGTGCCTTCCTGAATGATGAAGGGAAAGCAAGCTGTTCCAGGTGCCATACCGTCCATCACTGGATATGCAGCAAACCTGACAAATTCACAAGTCCAAAGATAGTTTGAAGTCATATGGCTTCCAATCCACTCAACTGGAATTATCTCCTAATATTGGATAAAGTAACAGATGGGCCTTACTTGTAGAGAAGGGGGAATTATTTCTGCCTTTGCACACTGTAAACCTAGCATATCTGCTGGGGATATGGTTTTCCTTGGCTCTTACTGGTCAGCGGTCAAATCTTAGGATGTCCTTTTTGAGTAGATAACAGCCACTGGAATGAGGTGGCAGTATGAAATAGAGGGGGCAGAGATCCCCCCTCCTCCCCTTTGATTGTACTGTGTTTCCCCCAAAATAAGACCCTGTCTTATATTTTTTTTGAACCCTGAAATAAGTGCTTGGCCTTATTGCCATGCACTCAAAAGCCTGATTGGGCTTCTTATCAGGGGATGTCTTATTTGGGGGAGAAACAGGGTATTGAAAGAAACTCTTCTCAGGCCCTGGGTTGGGATAGGTAGAAGATGCTTCAGTTGTTTAATCAGTTGCTTATTTCCTCTGGATTTTCTTCTGCATAATATAATCTGTGTTTCTGCTTTTGCTCTAATATTATTATTATTCCTTTATACTGTTTACATTTCTACATTGTTTACTAGTCTAAACTGTTTACATCTCCATATAGTTTAGACCGGTGGTTCTCAACCTGTGGTTTGCGGACCCCTGGGGACTGGCAATATTGACACAGGGGATCCCTAAAGGCTTGAAAAATGTTATGATTTGAATCTTAAGTCTTGGCCATAAAAAGTATTTAAATAGGATCTGTGGTGTAGAAAAGGTTGAGAAACATTGGATAGCAGTAGCAATAGCACTTAGACTTATATACCACTTCACAGTGCTTTACAGACCTCTCTAAATGCTTTACAGAGTCAGCCTATTGCCCCCAACAATCTGGGTCCTCATTTTACCAACCTCAGAAGGATGGAAGGCTGAGTCAACCTTGAGCCTGGTGAGACTCGAACTGCTGAACTCCGGCAGTCAGCAGAAGTAGCTGTGTCACCTTGGCTCTTATAAGACCTCGTTATTAATTTCAGCATTATATTGGTACACCTCTGCTTCCCAAGTTGCATTGGTTGCCAGTTTGCTTCTGGGTCCAATTCAAGGTGCTGATTTTAATCTTTAAAATCCTTCATGGCATGAGACTGGGTTATGTGAGCAACTATCTGTCCCCAATTGCATCTGCCCATCGCATTAGCTCTGGCAGAGAAGGCATGCTGCTAGAGATCTACCCTTAGAGGGACTTCTCTGCCCTAAGACTCTCTTTATGGGACATTCCCCTACCCCACCCCAATGAAATTAGCTCCAACCCTGTTGAATTTCTGGAAGTCCCTCAAGTCCTGGTTATGACATCACACCAGGAGATCCTAGGGAATCAGTGAGCTTGTGATGTGCGTCCATTGCTGTTGTTGACATCTACATACCAAGCTATATATACAACTATACAAAACTTTTAATTAGATATATTTTTATAGTCCTATCATTTTTTCTCTTCCCCAATACACTATTTCCCTTTTTACTGCATTATGTAGTAATTAACAGTGCTGTTAAGTGCTAGCACTTAGCTGCCAGCTGCCTGCAATTAGTGCAAGTTCGAATCTCACCAGGCTCAATCCCACCTTTCGAGGTAGGTAAATTGAGGACCCGGATTTTGGGGGCAATAAGCTGACTTTGTATAGAACAACACCGCTTGGGGGCGGGCGAAAGCCCTACTAAGCAGGTATATACAAAAAAGTATGCAGGCTATTGCTTTAATGCATTGTAAGCCGCCCTGAGTCTACGGAGAAGGGTGGCATATAAATTGGACTAATAAAAATAAAATAATAATAATAAATTATTTTACTGTAAAAACTGGTCAAATGCTGTAATAATAATATTTGGATTGATTTGATTTGCTATACTTTACTATTTTATTATTAAATTGCATACAGCTCAGAGTCACTTTTGGGAAGATGGATATATACTTGAATAAAATAAATAAATTAATATATAAAAGTAATGTATGTTGAAAATCATGGCAAGTGTTTTATTTTATATCCCGTTATAATGATACACCAGGTTCTCTCTTGGCTACTTCGATAAGTGTTGTCAGAAAAATGCTCATCCTAAAGGG
Organism: Ptyas mucosa; assembly: GCA_012654045.1. Classification (NCBI taxonomy): domain Eukaryota; kingdom Metazoa; phylum Chordata; class Lepidosauria; order Squamata; family Colubridae; genus Ptyas; species Ptyas mucosa. The sequence goes on along the minus strand of WNWU01016351.1, from coordinate 5,750 downwards.
AAAAAACAAACCATTTGGAGACGAATCAACAAATGATACTTTATTGGAATATCACTGGGGCCAGCTGACCTATCAAAACAACATTCTGTGTAGGGTTACCAAATACCTGGACAGGCAAGGATGACACAGACATTGTTAAATTTTCCTAGCATCCACAACAAAATTTACAGGAAAGACTAAAGAAAGGGGGGGAAATCCTTCTTAGTTCGTATTTTGCTTACACATTTAATTTTTTGAAGGGTTTTTTCCTGCAAGGTTAAAATACAGTTTTGTTATAAAAAAATATATTACACATTTTTTAAAAAATACAGCAAAAAATGCAAACATTCTCCGGGATCAGAAAAATTGATTTTTCAATCACAATGTTTTTCCAACAAATCTTCACTTTCAAGAACATTGCTAGCAATAAGATAGAATTATTATATTGTCCCTCAATATGAACTAGAATCTGGATTTGTACATGATTAAGATTAGAAATGAAGAAAAGAAAAGAAGGTGCAGAGGTCCAATAGCATAACGGGTCTATGCCGCCCTCTGCTGGACACTTCAAGCCAGTGGTGTCAAGTCCTCCCATTTCCTAGAAATAATTGGTGGGGTTTTGTTAAGGGTGAAGAAGTGAGCTGTTGAATTGGCAAAACCGGCTGTGTCCTCTCTCCCCTTGTGAAGCCAAAGTGAAGGGCAGATATGTTTCTTTTCTGGAGCTGTTAGTACAACTAACTATATATGGAGGTACCAGGCTGGGGAATTCTGAGACTTGAAGTCCATATATCTTAAGATACATATGAACCAGGAGTGGGTTCTACTTACCTTTACTACCGGTTTGTAACAGGGCCATGCACACACTCTTCTGCGCATGCACAGAAGCAGGGGTGAAATGTAAAATTTGTTACTACCGGTTCTGAGGGCGTGACTTGGTGGTGGTGGTGGGGTAATGTGACTGGGTGGGCGTGGCCAACTTTTTTTAAAAAAAACTTTTCAAAGCATTTTTTCTAATGCTTTGAAAAGCCTCTGCCAATCAGGCAATTCAGCTGGGATCGTCAGAGAGGCTTTTTAAAAAATGCCTCTCTGACAATCAGGCAACTCAGCTGGGATCATCAGAGACTTTTCAAAGCATTTTTTTTACCACCTCTTCGGCCAAGAAAAGTAAAAAAAAAAAAGCTTCTGATGATCGTGCGGCTCAGCTGGGCATGGTGGTGGGGGGGAAGCAGGGATTTTTGCTACCGGTTCTCCGAACCACCCGCCACCATCGCTGCCGGATTGGGCAATCTGGTCCGAACTGGGAGCATTTCACCCCTGAGCAGAAGCATTCTGATGACATCGGGGTCGGTGGGCAGAGCCTTCCGCCGGTTTTACTACCGATTCTATAGAACCGGTGCGAACCGGGGGCAACCCACCACTAATGTGAACATTAAAAAACACTAACTAATAAACATTTTTAAAGCATCCAGAAAACCAGATGTATACATGCTCCATTGCCCAAATCAAAATGAGCAGGCCTCCTCCAAAATGACATTCAATTTTGCATTTTTAACTTCATAAACTTTTCAGAGTTTCATGTAATTTTTCATGACACAATATAGTACTTCATTAATATGAACTGCCCTCAATTTATGACCACAAATGAACTTAAAATTTATATTGCTAAGTGAGAAATTTGCTAAGTGACTTTCGTCCCATGTTACGGCTTCTCTCACCACATTTGTTATGCGGATCACTGCAGTTCTTAAATTAGTAACATTGCTGTTAAGTGAATCTGGTTTCTGCATTGACTTTGCTTGTCAGAAGGTCGCAAAAGATGATCATATCATCCTGGGACATTGCAATTGTCATAAATGTGAGTCAGTTGTCACGCATTTGAATGTAAATCACGTGACCATAGGGGAATGCTGCAATTTATTTATTATTTATTTTATTTTTATCAAATTTATATGCCGCCCTTCTCCCATAGGACTCGGGGCGGCTCACAGAATAAAAAACAACACAATAATAAAAGCTAAAAGCTAAAACAGGCCAATATTTATTTTATTTATTTTATTTTCTCAAACTTTTATACCGCCCTTCTCCTTTCGGACTCAGGGCGGTGAACAGCCAGAATAAAACAGTTGTATATAAAAGTTAAAATAGTTTTAAAATAGATTATATAAAGTTTGGCCCATTAATTTAAAATATTCCAATTTAAGATCAGTGTCAACTTAAAACCAAGATAAAATCAGGCCAGCCCGGCTAACTGAAAAAAGTGAGTTTTCAGGGCCCGACGAAAAGTCCGGAGGTTTGGGATCACTCGTATCTCTGGGGGTAGATTGTTCCAGAGGGTGGGCACCACCACAGAGAAGGCTATCCTCCTGGGGGTCGCCAGCCAGCATTGTCTAGCTGACGGCACCCTGAGGAGGCCCTCTCTGTAGGAGCGAACTGGCCGGTGGGAGGCAATTGGTGGCAGAAGGCGGTCCCGTAAATACCCCGGCCCTAGGCAAAGGAACGCTTTAAAGGTGATCACCAACACTTGAAGCGCACCCGGAAGTCCACTGGAAGCCAATGCAGCTTGCGGAGGAGAGGAGTCACATGGGAGTGCCCTATCGCTCCCATAATCCCCTGCGAGGCCGCATTCTGCACCAGTTGGAGCCTCTGGGTGCTCCCCAAGGGGAACCCCATGTAGAGAGCGTTACAATAGTCCAGACGAGTAGTGACGAGAGCCTGAGTGACCGTGCGTAAGGAGTCCCAATCTAGAAAGGGATGCAACTGGCATATCAGGTGAACCTGATAGAAAGCCCCCCTGGCCACGGCCATCATACGGTCTTCTAAAGACAGCCGTGAGTCCAGGAGGACGCCCAAGTTGCGAGCCCTTTTCGTGGGAGCCAGTGATTCACCCCCAATAACCAGCGATGGCGCCAGCTGGCTATACCGGGATGCCGGCAGCCACAGCCACTCGGTCTTGGAAGGGTTGAGTCGAAGCCTGTTTCTCCCCATCCAGACCTGCACAGCCTCCAGGCACTGGGACATTACTTCCACGGCATCGTTGGGATGGTCTGGGATGGAGATGTACAGCTGAGTATCATCAGCGTACTGATGGAACTCCACCCCAAAACCACGGATGATCTCACCCAGCGGCTTTACATAAATGTTGAACAGGAGTGGTGAGAGGACCGACCCTTGTGGCACCCCGCAAACAAGGCACCTCGGGGTCGACCGCTGCCCCCATCAACACAGATTGCGACCAGTCAGAGAGATAGGAGAACCACCGCAAAATGGTGCCCCCCACCCCCAATCCCTCCAACCGGTGCAACATGATACCATAGTCGATGGTATCAAAAGCTGCTGAGAGGTCTAACAGGACTAGGATAGAGGAATAACCCCTACCCCGAGCCCTCCAGAGATCATCCACCAATGCGACCAATGCCGTTTCCTTGCTGTACCCAGGCCTGAAACCAGACTGGAGCGGATCTAAATAGACAGTTTCATCCAGGTACTATAAAATCCCCAGACAAGTTAAAAACCTCATAAGGTTTTTATGGTCGCAATGGTCGTAAGTGTGAAAAATGGCCATAAGTCACTTTTTTTCCTGTGCCGTTGTAACTTTAAATGGCCACTAAATGAACTGTTGTGAGTGGAAGACCACCTGGATTCCTCCCCAGTGTAATTATTGTAGAGTGCTTCCTAGTTTTTCTCCTGAATAATTTACATCACCAGAGCTTCTGTCTCACAGATCCATTTAGCCACAGCACTGCAAGATTCTGAGATGACTTTTGGGCTCTTCAACATCCCACAGCTGTTTTCTTGAGCCTTGGTTATATCTAACAGCCTGTAGAATAAGGGAGCAAGCAAGGAAGACTGTCAAGGGGGGAAGAATTATTTTATTCTTGTTTGTATCTCTTTCTATTATAATATTTCTACAGGTAGTCCTCAACTTATGATCACAATTGAGCCCAAAATCTATATGAGACATTTGTTAAGTGAGTTTTGCCTCCATTTTAGGACCTTTCTTGCCTTAGTTGTTAAGCGAATCACTGCAGTTGATCAGTTCATTCTTATAACTGTTGCTTTGTCATGTGATCACTTTTACAACCTTCTGACAAGCAAAGGAAGCCAGATTCACTTAACAACCAGGTTACTATCTAATCCAAGGGTCCCCAATCCCCAGTCCATGGACCGGAACCAGGCCATGGCATGCCAGAAACAGGGGCATGCAAATAAGCGAAGCCCCATCCATGGGATGCAGACAGCATGTAAAACCATGCCCCTCCAGTCCATGGAAAAACCTATCTCCACGGAACCAGTCCCTGGTGCCTGAAATGTTTGGGGACACTGATCTAATCAACTAATAATAATAACCTTTATTGTCACTGCACAACGTATGTACAATGAGATTGGTGGAGCTCCCTCATGCCATAGTAAAAGTAAAGATTCCCCTCGCACATATGTGCTAGTCGTTCCCAACTCTAGGGGGCAGTGCTCATCTCTGTTTCAAAGCCGAAGAGCCAGCCCTGTCCAAAGACGTCTCCGTGGTCATGTGGCCAGCATGACTAAACACCAAAGGCACACGGAACGCTGTAACCTTCCCACCAAAGGTGGTCCCTCTTTTTCTACTTGCATTTTTTACGTGCTTTTGAACTGCTAGGTTGGCAGAAGCTGGGACAAATAATGGGAGCTCACCCTGTTATGCGACACTAGGGATTCGAACCGCTGAACTTCCAACCTTTCGATCGACAAGCTCAGCGTCTTAGCCACTGAGCCACCACGTCCCTTGCTCATGCCATACCGTGGTGCAATAAGTGAGAACGCTTTCTATTGTGGACCGGTAAAAGGAGGTCATCAGTTGTTGTTCTACTCTGTTTTTACACAAGACCCTAAGGAAATGGAGTCTCTGTTGGGCCTTCCTGGCCACCTGGATCGTATTGACTTTCCAGGTGAGATCTTCGCTGAGGTGGACTCCTATGGAAATTAAAGGAGGAAACACTATCCACACAGCCCCCCCTCGATGTAAAGTGGGGCAGGTTCCTCTCTCTTCCTGCAGTGATTCACTTAACAACTATGGCAAGGAAGGTCGTAAAATGGGGCAAAACTCACTTAACAAATGTCTCATTTAACAACAAAAATTTTGAGCTCAATTATGGTCGTAAGTCAAGAACTATCTGTAACTGGAGTAGGCCCAAAACACTGGAAGAAGAAAACAGATATATATTTCCCAGCTCAAACAATCATAAAATGCATGGGAATACTCACCCTTCCTTATTACCGGTATATAAGGAATTGTCCACCCACAACCATTTACAGGTCCTGGAATTTCCAGACAGTCCTATCCACAACATTTGTGCCCCATTGGTGATATCCTGGATGAAGCGCTGTCAAGAATATGTTTGTCAGTTACTTGTTTGCTTAGGAGGGCATAACAGAATTCAGCATTAGTGCATAAAACTCAGAAAAACAGCACATAAAATGTGTGTGAATATATAAACAGCAATACAGTGAATTGTTTTAAAAATGCACAATTAAAATGATGAATAAATTTAATTAAAAATCATCTGAAAGAAAGAGAGCCAGGCCCTGATATTGATATTGTTTCCTGATTGCTTATTTGTACTGTATGACTATCATTAAGTGTTGTACCTTATGATTCTTGACGAACGTATCTTTTCTTTTATGTACACTGAGAGCATATGCCCCAAGACAAATTCCATGTGTGCCCAATCACACTTGGCCAATAAAAAATTCTCTTCTCTTCTCTTCTCTTCTCTTCTCTTCTCTTCTCTTCTCTT
>WNWU01016349.1:0-11308 GCA_012654045.1 Ptyas mucosa | reverse complement strand
TTTAATTTAATTTAATTTAATTTAATTTAATTTAATTTAATTTAATTATCATATTTCTATGCCGCCCAACTCCCAAGGGACTCTGGGCGGCTTACAACAGAAATAATACAAACAATGAACATAATTTTTTTAAAAAAAACATTATAAAAGCATTTTAAAAACATTAAAAACACATGCACACCATCCATGGCCGGATCTCGCAAGATTGAACAGTGAGATCAATGGCCCCAGGCCTGCTGGAAAAGCCAGATCTTCACCGCTTTCCGGAAGGCCAATAGGGTGGGGATGGTCCGGACCTCAGGAGGTAACTGGTTCCAGAGAGCTGGGGCAGCCACAGAGAAGGCCCTCCCCACGGGCCCGCCAGCCGGCATTGTTTAGCTGACGGGACCCGGAGGAGACCAACTCTGTGGGATCTTACCAGTCCCTGGGAGCTATGCAGTAGATGGCAGTCTCAAAGATAATATGTTATTTTAAAATAAAGTGATTTATGCCATGAAACACACTAGAATTTGAAACAGACTTTCTTCATTGCTCATTATTAGTTATGGAGCATTATTAGAGGCCACAATTTAATCAGTTGTGGGTGCTCCATCACTGGAGATTTTTAAAAGAGATTAGACAACCATTTGTCTGAACCGGCATAGGGTCTCCTGCTTGAGCAGAGGGTTGGACTAGAAGACCTCCAAGATCCCTTCCAACTCTGTTATTTTGTTATCCTGCTGAAAATAAGAAGTCTTCCCTTGTGGAGCAGTGAAAAGGCAGAATGTGTGAAAGATGATCTCATACAATAGATTGCTTCAATAAGATACCTGATCAAAAGAGAAATTGGCCATTACATTCTTTCTCTTATTGTTGAGATCCCCACGAAGATATTTGCACTAAGGCCATCAAAACTATCAGCTTAGAAGCTCCCAATAACTATAAATAAGCCATAGCTTACCTTGCAGCTGAGATTGCTTGAGTCTCCTTTGCATTCTGTTTGGCTGGTAATTCAAGTAGAAGTTACAGCCGTCTTCCTTCATTGTTACTCCAGCTACTAGTTTAATCTGAAGGAGGAAGACCGTTTTTGTTCCAACCCTTCTTGGTATGAGCAACAGCAGCCCCAACCACGACTTTCTGAAGGTGGGCCACAAGATCGCACAGGAAGTGCTGTGCCACCAGCGAGGAACCAGCCTGCTTTGTTTCCAAGGCTTCCCACACTTTTTATTTATCAAAATATATAAGATAAATTTCTGTTTCGAAGGCAGCAACTTCATTTATCAGAAAGGAGAAAGCGAAGGAGGAATTTCACTCTTCAGCAACAGATCAAGGCAACTGATCCTTTCTCATTTCTCTTCCCAAATAGTTTCATTGTAAAGTCTTCAGAAATCTTCCTTTTGGCTTATTATCTAACTCAATCAACGTCACACCAAACCTTAATATAGCCAGAAAGAGAGCTGAGAAAATTATCTGTGGACTCCTGAACATAAACTGTTTCAACTTCTCCTTTCAGGATGCCACTATAGGAATTGCATGCCAAAACAACTAGTCACAAAGATATTTTCCCCCATGTCATTACTCTATTAAAACATCTAAAACATCCTACAGCACTGGCTTATGCCTAAAGATAGTTACCCATGTATTGCTATTCTCTTCTCATCTTTCTTACTACTTTCTCCTATTGGTATCTTATGATTTATCACTTGTTGTATCTATCTTACGATTTACGATTTATGGCTTATCACTTTGTTATTAGTATGTAACTGAAAGCTTACGCACCAGAGACAAATTCCTTGTGTGTCCAATCAAACTTGGCCAATAAAGAATATTCCAATTCCAAATAACAAAAAACATAGCCAACACACCTTCCTCCTCCTATTTTCCCCACAACCACCCTGTGAGGTAGCTTGGAATGAATAACTGGCCCAAAGTTGCCCAGATGGCATTCATGACTTAAGATGGGACTTAAACTCACAGTCTCCTGCTTTCTAGCTGGTTGTGTTAACCACTAAACCAAATTGATTGTCTGAATGCGGTCGAAGTCTCATCTAAGTGGCCCCAAAATCAAGTCCCACCCAGGTGGCCAAGAAACTATCATACAGATTTCATTTAGTCTCTTCAATGGTAGCTTGGGATACATATCTACTGAATTTTGGAAACCACAAACGGCATTTTCAACCCTCATTTGTAGTGATGCTATTAGAGCAGAGTAGGTTTGAATGATAAGAAATTCTTCTTCTCAAGCTTCAGGTCAGCTGGTCTAAATGTCTATGGAGATTCTCAATCATCCAGGTCGTGGTTGTCCCAAAAGTGCTTTTTGCAAAAGGCTACTGGGATTTCTTGGGTTTCTTTTGAAAACAGTTCACTTCTCATCTAAGAAGCTTCTTCAATTCTATCTGAAAGAAGTTAGAACTGAAGAAGCTTCTTGTATGAGAAGCAAAACATTTTCAAAAGGGAAAAAACAAAGTCCAGTTGCCTTTTGCAAAAAGCACTTTAGGGCCACCTGGCCTAGGTTGCTTAGCATAAAAAGTGCTGCCAGTTGATGCATTTTCTCAGCATTAGAGCCTCCTCTAGAGAGCTCTGTTTTCACATCAAATCACAAGGCTTTTGGAACACTGTCCTTAGGACAGATGAAACCCAAAGTGGGGATGTTTGGCCATAATGCAGAGTGCCGCATTTGGCAAAAACCAAACATATCAGCACAAACATCTCATATCAACCATCAAATACGGTGGTGCAGGGGTGATGATACATAAAATATAATTTGAGCCTGGTCATTTCTGCCTTGAGAACTCTGGGTTGTTTTGTTCAACGATTCATGCGTTTGTTTTCTTGGCTGGGAAGAGGTAAATTAGATAAACAAGAGATAAGAGATTATGTGGCAGCTTATCTCATAAGCAAGGGATGCGGTGGCTCAGTGGCTAAGACGCTGAGGTTGTCAATCGAAAGGTCGGCAGTTCAACAGTTCGAATCCTTAGTGCCATGTAATGGGGTGAGCTCCCGTTATTTGTCCCAGCTTCTGCCAACCTAGCAGTTTGAAAGCACGTAAATAAAAAATGCAAGTAGAAAAATAGGGACCACCTTTGGTGGGAAGGTAACAGCATTCTGTGCGCCTTTGGCGTTGTCATGCCGGCCACATGACCACGAAGACGTCTTCGGACAGTGCTGGCTCTTCGGCTTTGAAACGGAGATGAGCACTGCCCCCTAGAGTCGGGAATGACTAGCACGTATGTGCAAGGGAAACCTTTACCTTTACCTCTTAAGCCACATCTTAGCCCTAAGAGCAGAAAACATTCCAAAATTAATTAAATGATTAATTCTCTAAAAATGAGGAAATTCCTCTGACAGTCTCCAGGATTCTGTGTTTACCCACCTACACCATTAGACTTTCCTGAAATCTGTGTTGTTTTTCTGTGAGGCTGGACAGATACCCTGGATATTCAAGATCAATGGAGATGCCACATTGTAAGGCTAATAAAGGAAAGTCCTTCATTAAAGAGACAGTCTGCTAACCCTTTATATCTGGTGTGGTTGGTATGCAGGATTCTCATTGGTGCAAGAACCCTTCTGAGATATTTCCTTGTGGTTTCACACTTCAGATGGCGAAAAAGAGCTCACATCTCCTTTGCAGCCTGAAGACCAAAGCTATCATTCGATGCACTCCATCTTGAAAGGATGTAGAGGGGTATATGACATTAAACCAATCTTCTTTGTGGCCCACAAAGACTCCAAGTAAGGATTTTGTCTTTTGTTTCTGCTGAATAGCAATAGAGTTTTGTTACAGTGTATTTATGTTCGAGTAAAGGCCAAGAAGCAGGATTTGTTTTTCTGAGCCGGAACACAATAAATGGAATCACGCATCTCTGGGGTTTAATTTATTTTTATTTATTTATCTTTATTATTTTGACAACTTAAGTATGAGACAGTTGCCAAGTGTCTGAATTTTTATCACATGATCATGGGGCTGCTACAAAGGGTAAAATGAGGACCTGGATTGTGGGGGCCATAAGCTGACTTTGTATAAAAAAGAACACCATTTAGGGGGGGGCTGAAAGCCCTACTAAGCAGGTATATACAAAAGTATGAAGGCAATTGCTTAACGCATTGTAAGCCACCCTGAGTCTCCGGAGAAGGGCGGCATATAAATTGAACCAATAAATAAATAAATAAATAATTAAGTGTGAAAAATGGTCATGTCACTTTTTTCTGTGCCATTGTAACTTTGGTCAATGGTCACTAATAAGTTGAGGGCTATCTGTGTATCGTGATCATTACCATACTATATAGTGTTTTGATCACTGGGGAATGATTTCCCCATGATGGAGGTAGAGGGGGGGGCGGGGAGACACGACAGAAAGAGTTTCCCTTTCAGATCACATTGCTACTACTCAAGACAAGAAAACAGCCATGATGGTCCTGTAATTCTCGACTTACAATTAGCAATAGCACTTATATACTGCTTCATAGTGCTTTTACAGCCCTTTCTAAGTGGTTTACAGAGTCAGCATATGGCCCCCAACAATCTGGGTCCTCAACTTCCTAATTGAGCAGTAAGTCCTAATTGCATGTAATTCCTGGTAATTCTCGATCACGATTAGGAACAGAATTTCCATCGTAAGTCATTAGTGTCATAAACAGAGTCAGGCCCAATTTTACAACCATTTTTACAGTGGCCACCAGAGTTAAGTGAATCATCCAGTTAAGTGAATCCAGCTTCCCAAATGGGTGTTTTTTGTGGAAAATGAGCAAAAAAGGCTGAAAGTCGGGATCATGTAACTGCAAATGCCCAAATGCAAAAGATGGCTTCCAGGTCTGACAACAGGTAGTCCTCGACGGACGACCACCATTGAGTCCAAAATTTCTGTTGCTAAGCAGGTCAATTGTTAAGTGAGTTTGGTCCCATTTTACGAACTTTGTCACACTTGTTAAGGGAGTCACTGCAGTTGTTAAGTCAGCAACAGGGTTGGTAAGTGCACTTTTGCTTGTCCCCGTTGACTTTGCTTGTCAGAAGGCCACAGAAGGTGATCGCAGGATCTTACTCAGCATTTGAATTTTAAACTTGTGACTATTATAAGTCTGAAAAATGGTAAGTCACTTTTTTCAGTGCTGTTGTAACTTTGAATGGTCACTAAATGAACTGTTGTAAGTCAAGAACTAGCTATACTTCCAGTTCTCTTTCAGGGTCTCTTAGGAGCATTTTTTTTTGGCATATGTAGTAGTGCTTACTGCTGCATCTCACTGATATGAATGTGACATCGTTGTCCATAAAAGCACAATCTCCTCCATTCCCCATGATTTTCACCCTGTAACAGAAGTAGAAATTAGAAGCAGTGGAGATAACCTCCCAGATAAGAGTTACCAAAGGGGTCCTGAAATTGTAATTCATCTAGCTGAGCCTTGCCTGGCCTGGCTTGGCACCCTCTAAAAATGCTGGACTGGACCATAGCTACCATATTTCCTACCCTTGGGCGCAAAGACTGAGAATAATAGAAGTTGCAGCGCAACAAGTTATTCAGGAGGTTATCTATCCCAGAGATTGACTTGTGGACATTAGGACAGGGCCTGGATACTATCTTTAATTCTTGATTAAAGATGATTCGGCAGATTGTTCCCCAATTCGTCTATTGGGACGTGTTGACTATTCAGTAGATCCGTGTCCCCGGAGCTCAGCATTCTGGACTCAGTTCCAAGTGGGATTCTGAACACGACAATTATATAGGCAGTCCTTGACTTGCAGCCACTATCAGGACTAGTTATTTCCATTGCTAAGTAAGATGGTTGTTAAGTGAGTTAGGAGATCAGACAGCACCAAGCCCCTCACGTAAGTGAATGATGCCTGATTTTGTGACCTTTTTTTGCCACAGTTGTTAAGCAGTTCGCTGCAATGGCTATGTGAATCGTGTGGTTTTCAGCAAATCAGCTTCCCTTCTTGACTTTGCTTGTTGGAAACCAGCTGGGAAGGTCGCAAATGGTGATCAATGACCTTGGGATGCTGCAACCATTCTAACAACTGTGGGGACCCCGGGGAGATATACAGCTGAACGATGGGTTGGTTTGATTGTTGTCACCAGGGCAGTGAGGGTTTAGTATTGTTGTTTTATTTCGGTAAGTTGCCCAGAGTCACCATGAATGAGTTGGGTGGCCATATAGAATAAATAAATAAAATAAAAATAATACATAAATACACATGGGTTGCCATGTGACCAAATTTTGATCATATGACCACTGGGGATGCTGCGATGGCTGTAACTGCAAAGACTGATCATACATTTTTTTCCAGTTCTGTTATAACTTTGAATGGTCACTAAATGAATGGCTAGAAGTCGAGGACTCCTCGTAATACATTTTTAACTACGTCAGTACAGCCAAATCTTTTTAGAGAGCCATGCCTGAATACCGGCAGCCAGGGGGCTCTTTCTGAGATCAGTCCTGAGATGCACGGAGCCTCAATGGAGGTATTTTACTTTCAGCTCTTGCCAACTGAAAGGGAAAGAGGAAGACTCACGTTGCATTTTCTCCATCTAGCCACTTCCAGATTTGATCTGGTTCTTTCTTGAGGCCGATCCAAAAGACACGGTCTCTTGTGAACATTCTCATAATACTCTTTTAAAAAATGGTACATGTTAGAACGTTGCTTTGTTAGATTGCTAGTTTAATTTCTGAACTTACATATAGGCTAAAAAAACTAACAAGATATTTTGAACCCTAATAAAACCCAGCTAGTAATCCCTTTAGTGAGAGGCAAAACGGGAGAACCTTGTTTACTTTTTTTGAAGTCATTTTTAAACCTTTTGTAGAAGGTTAAAAAAAAAAAACCCTGCTCTTCCTAGAATGGATCTTGGTAATGTCTACCATTTTATTTTTGGCTTCCTGATTCTATCTTTGCCTCTGAAATTATTAGATGCTTTCAAGTTTCTATGCAACAAGAAATGAAACAAGTGATGACTGACTTAATTCAATAATGTTTAGAGCAATATTCTTGAATTTTTAATTTTTTATGTCACCAGAGCGTGCTTTGTGAAGCTGGCATTCTTCACAAAGAACCGGGAGGTTTAAGAGGATCCTGAAGCTTTTGTCCTGAGGGGCATCTGAGGAGATTTTTTTTTTTACTGGTGTTAGGAGAAAATCCTTTAACTGGATGGTTTATGTAAAAGAACATGCACCATCAATGACGCAACATTATTTCTAGGAACTCATTTATCCTGGACAAAACCAGTTACATTACTCACCATGTTCTCCTCTGTAATTTTGACCAGGGAAGCATTATGTAAAATACAGGAGTTCTGGCTCTCCTCCCAGTTCTTTTCCTCTTCTGACAATTTGTAGCAGGATTCATTATGTCCAATCCGGTCAGGTGGACATGGAAGAGGTAAACATTTTATGGCATCCTTTTGGCAATTTAATGGCACTGGTGTTCCTAGAACAAAAAGAGGTGGAAAGAATAGAAACTGACTTATCCAGTCTTGTTCTTATAAGTAGGATGGGACCATCCTGCTAAATTAGAACCTGTTACTGATTTCTAATAAAACCCAATCTGGATAAGGAGACCTATGTTCTAGCTGTTGTAACAACTTCCATTCTATAATCCTCAGATTAAGAGAGATTGTGGACCTGAGCGGTGATTTGCATGGTGGATTTGAATCCAAGAAACCATTCAGCTATGAATCTCTTTGTGAGATGTTCCACTAATTTGGTCAACCTATTTGACATTTAACCCATCTTTTTCACAATTATTGCTTTTGGAAGGAAAGCACTAAATAAATAAATGTTTGCTTATTTCATTTTTTTGAGATTTGCCTTTACTATTACAGTCACCTGGCAAAAAAGACCCAAATGTTTGCTATTTCCAATTCATTTTCCTGCTAAGCCCCTTAAACCACTATTTCTGCTCTTCTCACTAGTGCCAAATGAGTATTTCCCCCCCCCTTTCCGGCTATCTCATTCTGGATTAAACTCACAAAATAAGATTCAGTGATACTTTCAACCAAACACTGAGACTTTTTCCAAACAAAGGAACTGATGTTTTCCTGGACTAGATGAAGCAGATTGCACTGACTGGAAAGCAGGGCAAGGCCAATTCTATGTTTCTAACCCATCTGCAGAAGTCATTCAGCTTCATGAAGTCATGGAGAAGCTTTTCATGGGAACAGGATTAGGGACTAGATTTCTTACTCTGGTAATAAGCGAGATGTAGGAAATGTAGCAAGTTGAGCCCGAGGGAGGGGTCAAACACAGCCTTGAGTCCCTTCGCACCCACAAGTTATCTAAGTCCAGCCCATCTTGAATGTCTTTGACTTATATACCCCCAATTTGCTTTGGCCATTAGTAATTCAGATTCTTGTATACAGTTTAAGCTTGTAGTAAATTTTTATACCGGTTTGGACTGCCTGGATCTTCTGATTTTTCATGGTGATTAACAGGACGACGATAAAAATGATGATCAGGAGGACAATGTGAGAAACGACAACTCCAATTGTTTTTCTGTATTTAGAGCAAGCTGACAAAGATTTCTGTTCTGCACAAAAAAAGAGAGAAAAACAAGATTCATCAGCACACATCTGCTACATTAAAGGAAGGTAGAAAGAAATCTGGAGAGCAGAAATCCTTAAATAAAATATTAAACACATTTCTAAGTTGCTAAGATTTTCTTGCTTTTTGCCTTTTAATTTCCAAAGCCAATAGCTGTCCTCTCGCGTCAATCAAAATGTCAGTCTGATTCTGATGAAAATAAATTGAACTACCATGTTCTAACTGAGCAAATAAAACTGCTTAGGAGTTCTTGCCATCTTATCATCTTATCTTATTGTATTTTATCTTATCTTTATCCTTTCTTCCTCCCCTTTCTAAGAAGACTTGCAGGATCTCCTTGGTGTCCATGATGGATCTGGAGGTCTTCTTGTAAATAAATGTGATCCTCCAGATTATATTGAATTTCACCTGGTTCAGTGAAAAGAAGATTGAAATATGAAACAAAATTGGGTCTGGTGAAGCAGGATTGGGCCTGCTGCAGATCCCGTCAAGAGTGTTGACTGGCAGGAACTAAAAGTGGGCTTTTTCTATTGTAGCCCCTGCCTTGTGGGCTATTCTCCCTTGGAAATTAGAATGGCCCCAACCCTGTTGGCCTTTCACAAGGCATTAAAAGCTTGAGTAGGTACCTGGGTCTGGAACTTGGACTGGGGTAAGGGCCCCATTCAGTGGTGGGCTGCTGCCAGTTCAGACCGGTTTGGGTGAACCGGTAATTCCAACAATCAGCTGCCCCCCTCCCCCAATCCTGTCTTTTATTTATTTGTTTCTAGCTCATCTGAATTGCACGTCACAGCTGATTTCCGCGCCTCCGCTGTTCTACTTACTGGGGCTGACTTAGAAGGTGAGCAGCTGAGCTTCAAAAAGCTCCAATTTTAGCACTGCGCGCAAGCACCCTAAGCACGTGCTCACCGTACCAGTTGTTAAACAGGTTGTAGCCTACCACTGGCCCCATTCCTTGGTTTTACCTTTGATTAATTATCTTGGCTTTATATTAATTTTCTGGATGTTTTCAGTGTTTTATTGTTTTTAATTATTTTAATCATTCCACTGTTCCTCAGATTGCCGGATGTGAGTCCCTCCTGGTGAAGTGGGGCCATGGGGCACAGATGGGCTTGCTGATCACATACCTGGCTCCCTGCCACGTGGGAGCGGCCCTGCCCGAACTGCTCAACGTTATAGCCGGGGTGGCGGTTGATACCCCCAGGCTTTTGGTCATGGAGGACTTTAACCTGCCATCCATCGGTGAAACGTCTGAGGCAGCGCGGGAGTTCATGGCTTCCATGACGGCTATGGACCTGACCCAGTTAGTGCATGGCCCTACTCACACGGGGGGAAACACTCTGGACTTGGTTTTTGTCTCTGGTCAGTGGTTGAGTGATCTTGATATAGGGGATATAGAAACTGAACCCTTGTCATGGTCAGATCATTCTCTCCTTCGCCTTGACCTTCAAACCGCTACACCCCACCACAGGGAGGCAGAACCGATGAGGTGGTTCCGCCTCAAGCACCTGATGTACCCTGATCGGTTCCAGACGGAGCTTGGGCCATTTCCTGAGGCTCTGACTCACGGCTCGACCGAAGACCTGGTTGCCGCCTGGGATAGGGCAGCCGCTGGAGCTTTGGATCGAGTTGTGCCTTTGCGGCCTCTGACTCAGCGCCAATCTCGCTTGGCTCCTTGGTTCACCGAGGAGCTGAGAGAGATGAAGCGCCAAAAAAGATGCCTGGAGAGCGGTTGGAGGTCCAGCCATTCTGAATCCGACCGAACACTGGTAAGGTCTCATATTAAGATCTATCTAGTGGCGATAAAAGCAGCAAAATGTAACTATTTTTCCGCTCTTATTGCGTCATCAGATAACTGCCCAGGCACCCTATTTTGGGTGACCCGCTCCCTGCTCCACCAGGAAGCGTGGGAGGACCCCTTGGAGGGTAGAGCCGAGGACTTTGTACAGTATCTGTATGACAAAATCGCTCAGATTTGGGAACATCTGGACTCTGACTGGGTAGAGTCGGGGGAGGATGGAGGCAGGTCTTGAGAATCTTATCTGGGAAGCGTTTGATTCAGTGGCTCCCGAAGACGTGGACAGGATACTGGGTAGACTGAGCACTGCCACATGTTTATTGGACCCGTGTCCCTTCTGGTTAGTGCTGGCCTCTCGGGAGGTTACACGAGGCTGGCTCCAGGGGATTATAAATGCTTCTTTGAGTGAAGGTGTCTTTCCCGCTGCCTTGAAAGAGGCGGTGGTGAGACCTCTCCTCAAGAAGCCTTCCCTGGACCCTGCAGTATTAGCTAACTATCGTCCTGTCTCCAACCTCCGCTTTGTTGCGAAGGTTGTTGAGAGTGTGGTAGCACGACAGCTCCCCCAGTACCTGGAGGAATCAGCTTATCTATATCCGTTCCAGTCGGGCTTCAGGCCTGGGTACAGCACAGAAACGGCATTGGTCGCGTTGGTTGATGATCTCTGGAGGGCTCAGGACAGGGGTTGCTCCTCTGTACTGGTCCTATTAGATCTCTCAACGGCTTTTGATACCATCGACCATGGTATCATGCTGCACCGGTTGGAAGAGTTAGGGGTGGGGGGCATTGTGTTGCGGTGGTTCTCCTCCTTTCTCTCCGACTGGTCACAGTCTGTGTTGGCAAGAGGGCAGAGGTCGACCCCAAGGCCCCTTGTATGTGGGGTGCCACAAGGGTCAATCCTCTCGCCCCTTCTGTTCAACATTTATGTAAAGCCGCTGGGTGAGATCATCCGTGGTTTTGAGGTGAAGTACCATCAGTACGCTGATGATACTCAGCTGTACATCTCCA
>WNWU01016346.1:0-20949 GCA_012654045.1 Ptyas mucosa | reverse complement strand
CCTTCCTTCCTTCCTTCCTTCCTTCCTTCCTTCCTTCCTTCCTTCCTAGCATGCAAAACATTTGCTAGACCAGTTCTCGAATACAGCTCATCTGTCTGGGACCTGCATTGCATATCGGACATTAATACAATTGAACGTGTCCAGAAATATTTCACAAGAAGAGTCCTCCGCTCCTCTACTTGCAAACAGAGGGGCCAAACAGAGATATTTTTTAAATTGTTTTTAATGTTTGTATTGTATGTTTTTATTTGGCTGTACACCGCCCTGAGTCCTCAGGGAGAAGGGCTTAGAAAACTTAGAACTACGCCGCCTTTGGTATGACCTAAGCATAGTTCATAAAATTATCTGCTACAATGTCCTACCTGTCAATGACTACTTCAGCTTCGACCACAACAATACATGAGCACACAATAGATACAAACTTAAAGTGAACCGCTCCAAACTCGATTGCAGAAAATATGACTTCAGTAACAGAGTGGTCAATGCCTGGAATGCACTACCTGACTCTGTGGTTTCATCCCAAAATTTTAACCTTAGACTGGCTACCGTTGACCTCGCCCCATTCCTAAGAGGTCTGTAAGGGGCGTGCATAAGAGCACCAGCGTGCCTACCGTCCCTGTCCTAATGTTCCCTTTAATTGTATTCATTTTATGTATTCAATTCATTTATATATATTATCTAACATGTACTCAACAAATTAATTAATTAATTAATAAAAAAATGTTTCGTTTCTCATCCAAGAAACTTCATCAGTTGTGGTGGTGTGGGAGAAGGAGTGGAGGATAGCTACCGGCAATTGAGATTGGGTTGTGGGGGATGGAAAGATTTGTTCTGACCAGCACGTGATTTTTTTTCTGATAGGCAACAAGTTGGTCATACATGCAGTAGCTCAGGGCGGCTTGCTCTGTGCCTACCTGGCCACACCCACTCAGAAGTATCCACTTAACCATGCCAATTCATTCAGGCTGAGTCATCTGTGCCGAGCCACATTCATTCCCTTTTGTTGGTCTGGCCATGCCACCTATCCACGCCCACCTGGTTGTTCTAAGATAGCTGCACTCATCCATCCACGCATGCCTACCTGGCTACTAGGGGAAAGTTTTATCTCATTCCGGCTGGCAGAAAGCGGGCTGTCTTGCCAAAAGTCAAATTCTTGTTAGCTCACTTCCGGGTTTGATGGTTGAACATTCTGGAATTTTCTCATGAAACTTTTCGGAGTTTTTGTAGACTTACTGCATTTAGAGATCCTGCGCTTCCTAACTCTCAGGTAAGAGCATGCTGGAGAGTAGGGGGGGTGGGGGGCATGTCCAACTGCTGTCTGCATGATTAGATGTGTCGCCTTGGCTAATAACTTTTTAACTGTCACTCATAACTTTTTTTCTCTTTTTCTTTTCCCTGTGGATGAGTGAATTACAAGTTAATTGCCTGGTTGAGTGTCGTTAAATCCAACACACTCCCTTGATGGATTACAGTTAAGGACTTTTATTGCCTCACTTCAAACAGAGGCTTTTAACTGATTTACCACATGGAATGCATTGCATGTTCCATGTTCACATCAAGGCAAATTTCCGCTACAATGTGTGAAAAACGATCATAGGTTGCTGTTTTTCAGTGCCTTTGTAGTTTCAAACAATCACTAAATGAATGGTTGTAAGTCGAGGACTACAAGGCGATCCAGACCTGGGCTGCAGGATGTGAGCCGCACAAGAGGTTTCTGTGCTTTAGAGCTGTGGTCACCAACTGGTGGTCCGTGAGAAAAGTTTGGTGGTCCGCAAAAAAATTATTTGTATTTCTTATATTGCACTAAATCAGGGGTCCTCAAACTACAGCCCCTGGGCCAGATATGTGCAATGAATGTTTGTGTTGCTGCAGAGAGTCTCCCCCTTTGAGGTCTTTTTGTGTGGGTCGGAGGGGGGCAGAAATTCTGACTTGGGGTCTGCCTTAGCCTCCTGGTATGGGCCTTTGGGCAAAGGCTGGAGGGAAATGCCACTGGTGGAGAAGAGCCGGAGGGCCTTGTTCCAGTGGGACTGCATCATGGCCTGGAACTGGATGACCATCTCAGCCCTCTGAGCCTCCAGGCACCAGTACCTGGCCTTGCACTCCCGCAGTTCTTCCCTCTGTTTGGAAAGCCTATGCTCGTAGTCCTCAGTGAGGTGCTTCTGCTGAGCCTCCTTCTCGGTCAGATCCAATCTGAACTGAGCTGTTTTTCTCATGGTGGCTGCTTAGCTCCAACAACTGCTTCCTGTTAGGGCCCTAAGGAGCCCATGCGGGGAGGCGAGGAGTTGGCTACGCCCACCCAGTCATGTGACACCTAGCCACGCCCACCCAGCCAGTCATTAGGCAGATCATATTAGTGGTCCACAGGATTGAAAATTATGAATTTAGTGGTCCCTGAGGTCCGAACGGTTGGTGATCCCTGCTTTAGAGGAGATGGTGAATCTCTTATCCCTCCAGGCAGGGGTGAAATCTACTTACCTTCCCTACTGGTTCGTAAATGCGCACGCGCCATCATGACATCCAATTTTTGACCCTCTGCACATGCACAAAGCCTTCTGTGCATGCGCAGAGGATCAAAAATGGGTCACTTCCCAGTTAAAACCAGGAAGTAACAACATCCGGGTAGGTGGACGGAGCCTCGTGCTGCCGCCGCTACCAGTTTGCCAAACCACTTGCCACCACCACTACCGGTTCATGCAAGCCAGACAGAACCAGCAGGATTTCACCACTGGCTCCAGGCCCTCTCATGGTCTCAGATGTAGAGCAAGAGAAAGGTAACAATCATGGCTGATTCAGGTAAGGGAAAACCGGGGATGTTATATGAATGATGTCAGTGCTGGAAGCTATTTTGGTGGTGGTTGTTGTTGTTGTTGTTGTTGTTGTAGCTTCAGGGCTGCCACATGTAGAGCCTGGGAAAACGGGAGGGGGGATTGCAAGGAGCCAGTGGAGGATTAGCCATAACAACATTCCTTTCTATGGGAGTCAAGGACACTCAGCCTGCACCTGGATGGGAGTGACTGGGGGTCGTCTCCAGTTGGGACGTTGAAGTTATTGGACCATGTGATGGACTTGTGGGTGCAGGGGATGGATCTTTGACTTTCTTTTGGGTGGGAAAAACCCGGAACTCTCAGATTCGGGTTTTCCCAGATGTGCCAATATGGCATCTCTAATAAAATGGATCTTTGAGGAACTTCTAGCCTCGGAGTCTTCTTTCATTGGGGGTGTTACTTGGAACCCTGACAAATGAAGCATATCCCGAAGGCAGGGAGATGCATCTTCACTCCTGGGGCATGTAAGTCACAGGTTGCTAGAAAATTTTTAAAAAGCACCTGCACTGAGCAAAGGAAAGTGTTTAAATGTTCTGGAGGAACATTACAATTTTTGCAGTCTGGAAACAACAGGTAGCAATAGAAATAGCACTTAAACTTATATATCGCTTCACAGTGCTTTTACAGCCCTCTCTAAGCGGTTTACAGAGTCAGCCTATTACCCCCTAACAATCTGGGTCCTCATTTTACTGACCTTGGAAGGATGGAAGGCTGAGTCAACCTTGAGCCGGTGAGACTCGAACTGCCAAACTGCTGGCAGCTGGTGATCAGCAGAAGTAGCCTGCAATACTGTGTTCTAACCACTGCACCACCGTGGCTCTTGGTAATACAGGTAATAGCTGTTATGAACTGGACCTGTGAAGTCACCACCATAGTTATCCATTCCTAACCACAAAATGACAAACATGTGGTCTGACATGATATATGAGTTCCACTCCACTCTGGCATTGTGTGGTCATTTGTAAATATGTAGAATTTTATATTTGTCACTTGCCATGTTCTGCACAGATGCCCAGAGAATGCTTGCTTGCTTATTTATTTATTTATGCATTCATTCATTTACTTTACTTATATCCCACCAAGGCAGCAAAGATATTCAACACTCTTTCTTTCCTCCTATTTTCCCCACCACCACAACCTTGTGGGCTGGGGTTGAGAGAGAATAACTGGCCCACAGTCACCTAGCCAATTTTCATGCCTAAGACAGGACTAGAACTCATGATCTTGACCTAATTCACACACTAGATACAGGATTAGCAATGTGCCATTCTCCAGATTTTTCGCTGTGGTCCTAGCTGCTGCCTTGCTGATAGGAATAGTAGCCCAAAAGATCTGGAGTGGCTTATTTCTACTTTGCTTAGGTTGAATGTCTTATATAAAAGCACTGCGCTGTGGTTTATAAATGGAAATTTATAAATTAGTGTACTGTGTATGTCTACTTAATCATGGTTCTTTACCAAACAGGAAGGTATACCCTAGTGAAATCTGATTGTGTGGTACATATTTTTACATAAGGCAGTAGACACCTTCACACTTGTATTTATTATTGATCTATTGATGAGATCATTCTGTTTTTGGGTAAGTTCTGGAGAGGTCTAAAACAGCCTGTGGATCATCTATGGTGGTGTGGCCCAACCTGAAGAGTTGAGAAGCTTGGAGGTGTTTGGACTTGGTCTGCTTGAACTCCCCAGCTAAGAAGTCTGGGAGTTGATTTCCCACATCTCCAGGTTGCCCACAATGGGAAACACTGGTCTACTGATTTGGCCATTTCTGGCTACTGAATAGCCATTTCTGCTCCCTGCCCTGCACAGAGAAAAGGAAGCTCTTTAAATATTTTCAAGGAGCTTTGCAATACAATAACTGTATTTCCTTTTTAAAAGGAAAGAGCCTTTGTCTTTTTCCTGACTGAGGAAGCTATTAAACAAGTTTCATCCGGAAGTTGTAGTTGAGCTATCAACTGCTTTCAGGAAAAAATAAATAAAAGGAGAGTGAAAAGAGTTTTCTCTTTTTCTCAAGCCAAGAAGTTGTAAGCAAGTAAGACAGGAAGCAAACTTCTTCCCATGATTTGTTCTTCGGGGAGCTAAAAATTAAACAACTTGTCTCTAGAGACTGCTGATTTCTAAGAAAAGAAAAGAAGGAAGTTGGTTAAGAGAATCTGATTCTAACTTCTCATTTCAGTGGGTGCTGCCATCCAACAAGGTGAGTTGAACCTTCTTACCACATTGTCAACCTCCTCTTAACCTGAGATTGGAGATCTTGTTGGTTTAAGATTTTGTTTTTTCTTTCTGCTTTAGAAAATATGCAGAACTGCAGATATTCAAAAATGGGAACTTTTTTTGTTGCGTACCGTGGTCATATTGCCACCGCTGTTATTGCTGCTGTGGCTTCTGCTGCTGTTGTATTTTTCATCGGTAAGTTATCCAAACTCTAATATTGCAAGCTAGGTGATGCTTTTATTTTTGGTGAGGGTTTTGTTTTCTGCATTCCTTTCTACCCTCCTTCTGGGAGAAAAGAGCGGCCAAGTTAATGAAGAGGTTGGACTGGCCCTGGGTAGACCCAGGTTTATTTACCTGCTTGTTTGTTTGATTACTATAGCTGCCTATCTCAGTGAATGACTCTAGATCAGGGGTGAAATGCTCCCGGTTCGGACCGGATCGCCCGATCTGGTAGCGATGGCGGCAGGTGGTTCAGAGAACCGGTAGCAAAAATCCCTGTGCACCTCCCTCTCCATGCCCAGCTGAGCCGCGTGATCATCAGAGGCTGGGTTTTTTTTACTTTTAAAAGCATTTTTTCTACAACCTCTTCGGCTGAAAAAATGCTTTTAAAAGCCTCTAACGATCCCAGTTGAGTTGCCTGATCGTCAGAGGCTTTTAAAAGCATTTTTTTCTGCAAGCTCTTCGGCCGAAGAGGTAGAGAAAATACTTTTAAAAGTTAAAAAAAAAAAAGGTTGGCCATGCCCACCCTGTCACATTACCCCACCACCAAGCCACGCCCACAGAACCGGTAGTAACAAATTTCACCACTGCTCTAGATAGCCTACAATTCAGAACACATGTTACAACTGATTCTTTCTGCTAATTACTTTGTCACAAATATAACATATAGAAGACAAATCAATAAATTGCAAATAGAGTTAGCAGTTTAAAAAAATTTAGAGGCCCTGTTTTTCAAGGAGTAGGAACTAATGTCATAATAATGTATTAATCAGTATTCAACTAGGGAGGGTAATATACGTATATGTGTTGGGGGGGTTGATGCATCTTTTTCTTTTTTAGTGTTTTATGGGTTTTTTCTTTTTTTTTCTTTTTTTTTTAGTTTTGTATTTTGTATTTTAACCTTGTCTTGAGCGATATATATATATATATATATAGAGAGAGAGAGAGAGAGAGAGAGAGAGAGAGAGAGAGAGAACATGTTATAACTGAAAATTTAAAAAAACATTTAAAAGCAATAAAAAGAATAGAAAGCATTTTCCAATGACACAAACCGAGAGAGGAAGATCATTTTATTACAATTTACAGAATATTCAGGCAAAAGGGATTCCCCATTCAAAGAGGGAGACTCAATCCTTAGCTTGCTTCCCCTTTTATAAGTAACATAACAAAGGAAAAATGAAAGAGGAAAGTTGGATGGACAAGATAAAAGTAATCCCTCCTTTTCACAATAAATCAACCACAAAGGTTGTTTGAAGTTAGATGGCCATCAGTTGACACGAAGAAACTTTTTCTTATCAGGAGATAGTATCCTGCCACCCTTCTGTAACTTAAATCTTTTCAGTTTAGGAATGTTAGAAGCTATCTAATCAATCCATACAGCCATAGGATTAAAAAAAAGTTTTCCTACATTCCAGTCTAATGGTTTTATAAAACCTTATCACCATTTTAAAAGAGATGAAAAGTAAGTCAATTCAAAAGATAAAGTAATTATGTTAAAAATACAAAGTAAAATATAAAATAACTATCAGCTAACAAATTAAAAAATCCGTGTCATTTGCCCCTCCTGGGGCATTCAGGGCCTCAGGCTCAGGAACATACTGTAGTCAGGTTTTTAGGGCCTTATGAAGGCAAATAGGGCTAGGACCAGTGGTGGAATTCAATTTTTTTTACTATTGGTCCTGTGGGTGTGGTTTGGTGGGCATGGCAGGGGAAGGATACTGCAAAATCTCCATTCCCTCCCCACTCCTGGGGGAAGGATATTGCAAAATCTCCATTCCCACCCCACTCTGGGGCCAGCCAGAGGCGGTATTTGCCGGTTCTCCAAACTTCTCAAAATTTCCACTACCAGTTCTCCAGAACCTGTCAGAACCTGCTGAATTTCACCCCTGGTTAGGACCATTCTTGTCTCCAAAGGGAGAATGTTCCATAAAGCAGAGAACACTGGTGAAAAGCTCCCCCCACCAATGGTTTAAAAAGCTTGTAATCTCCCCTCAGCCACAGAAGCTCCTTGGATGGCTTTGGGCCTTTTGCCTACTCTCTCAGGCCAGCTTACCTCTCAGGATGATTGTGCAAAAAAATGGGACCTTGATCAAGAAAAAGAAGCAAATAAATCTAACAGATAAAATAAATCAGTGCATGGGAGTCTCGCCCTGCCTTATTCCCTCTCCATTCCAAAGGAGACCAAAACAGAGAAGGAAGGTCCTGCTGTTTCCATATATACGACACGGTCCGCTAACTTTTCACCATCTTATTATCCATTGCAACCTTTAATCCCCTGTTCCAAAAGTTCAGTATGCTCCTTAGCCAACGAAAGCTTGAACAGTTCTGCTCTAGAAGTGCAGATTTCCAGCTATTCCTTATTACAGATAGTCCTCAACTTATGACCAATGACTTAGCCACTGTTTGAAATTATGATTCAGCTCTCAAGGGCTACAGATTCAAAGTTATTATAGATGTCCTCCCCTCCCTCCCCACGGAGGTCTTGTGATCACATTTGGGATGCATTTTAGAGGTGGGTTTCAGCAGGTTCTGACCAGTTCTGGAGAACCAGTAGTGGAAATTTTGAGTAGTTTGGAGAACCGGTAAATACCACCTCTGACTGGCCCTGCCCCCATCTATTCTCTGCCTCCCAAGTTCCAGCTGATCGGGAGAAAATGAGGATTTTGCAGTATCCTTCCCCTGGATTGGGGAGGGAATGGAGATTTTACAGTATCCTTCCCCTGCCACGTCCACCAAGCCACACCTACCAAGCCATGCCATGCCCACCAAGCCATACCCACAGAACTGGTAGTAAAAAATTTTGAAACCCACCACTGGTGCATTTCTGTATTGCGAGGTCACATGACTACAATTTACAACATTTTTGCTGGAAACAGGTTTACTTCTAATTTCTGGCAAAAAACACACATTGGGGAAAATGGATTCACTTTACACTCACTATGTTTGGTTTATGGGCACTGCATTCGCTTAATGACCATTGCAAAAAATGTTGTAAGATCAAGTCAGTTGCGTGATGCCTTGGCTTATGACCATCATGACTTACGTCAGAAATTCCAGACTTCATTATGGTCATAAGTCGAGGACTAGCTGTATTCCCCATGCACATTTGTGCTTAATGGACTGTGGAGAGTGTTTTTTAGATCATGATCGCTTTTTTCCCCCCTCAGTATGGTTGGTAAATAAGCCAACCTTAAACCCAGATGACTGTAAGCTGCTATTGGCAACCTCTGAACATGGGAGATGCCCGTGCCTACCTAACTGGATTGGATACCAGATGAAATGTTTCTACTTCTCAGATGAAGAAAAAACTTGGTCCGCTAGTCAAGACTTTTGCTCGTTGTACAATGCCTCTCTAGCCATTATTGAAAAGGAAGAAAAGGTAAGAGGTGAAAATATCCTACTGTATTGTGGATGGTGCCAATTTCATGTAGGGCCCACACACACCTCAGTTCTGCTAGCAGGGAATTGATTTCATACAATCTCAGTTGGTTTTCATTTGGGCTGGTCCGTGACTGTAGCAAAGATTGAAAAAAAGTTTGGATTGATTTTCATTAAGGATCAGGGGTGGGCTTCAAAAGATTTAGCAAGAGGTTCTCTGCCCGGTTGCTGGGTGGGCATGGCCATAATGGGTGTGGCCTAGTAGTCCTCCTGCACCATGGGGGGGGGGCATTTTTGCCTTCCCCGGGCTCTGGAGGCTTTTCTTGAGCCTCCGGGAGGGTGAAAATGGCCTCCCCAGGCTCCGGAGCCCTCTGGAGGCCAGAAACGGGCCCATTTCCTGCCTTCTTGAACTTCCAGTAGGCCCATTTTTCACCCTCCCCAAGCCTCCACGCGTGCCCTGCACTTACCTGCATTCAAAACAGGCCGTGTGGGGACTCCTGGGAGGGGTGGAGTGGGCAGGGCCAGCCAGGAATGGATTCGGGGGTTCTCCGAACTGTGCAGAATCTTAGCTAGAGGTTCTCCCGAACCCCTGCGAACCCCTAGCAGCCCACCCGTTAAAGATGATTATCTATTGCTTTCTAATTTACGGCCAGTGTCTTTAGCCTATGTCTACTACAGGGAGACCTTATTTAATGCTTGCCCTGTTTAGTGACCGTTCAAAGTTACTTTTTTCCAGATTTCATCTTTCCAGCTTTTTTTCTTCTTTAGCTTTTTCACTTCTTTTTGTTCTATGTTCCTGGAACTGAGTCCAGTAAACACACAGTAAACTCTCCTTTTTGAAATAGCTGCACCGCTTTTAAAGGGAACAGCTGCCTTTTCTCCTGGGTGGGATCCTTTTTAACCCTTCAGGGAAAGGATGAAATGGAGAGAAAACAGCACAGTCGTTTTGCCTTCATGCATCCTCTACTAAGATATATTGAAATCATTGATATTAGGGCGGGTTAGCACTCTGATTTGACTCTAAAAGGGGGCTTTGAAGTCTAAGGGGTATCAACATAGCAGCTCTCTCCAACTATTTAAAATAGCTGCATCTTTTCCTGGGATTCTGATGCAGGAGCTGGTTTAAGGAGCTGAAGACTTTATGCTCTGAAGTGCTTTGGGGGAAATGGAGCAGGCGGTTTTTGTATCCTTGTATGAACTCCTACATAATATATAATATATAATCAAACAATATTATAGAATTATTGGCCATCTCTAAATGTCTGTGATTTGATTATTGAGGAAATAGCTAAACAGTTAAAACCTATGTACATTCGGGTGAGGGTCTATAAATATTTGAGAGTGATTTTAATGTTTACCATTTATTCTCTCCAAAGGCTTTTGTGCAGCGTTACAAAGGCACCATTTCCCACTGGATTGGCCTCCAACGAGACCCGAATCAACCCTGGAAATGGGTCAATGGAAATGCTTCAACGTGAGTCATCCTTTCTCTCTTATGTCTTCACTTGAGGAATAGTGAGATGGGCGGCATATAAATTTAATAAATTAATTACATAAACTCTACACCAGCCAAATGCTGAAAAGAAGTGGCGTGCAGTTTATTGATCATCCAGTGCCGTCCTGTTTCTTTCATCGAGCACAAATGCAGGGCATATTTTCATAAATGCCAACTTGGTGCCTAAAACTAGAGAATTTAGTGAATGGAAGTGTGAGAAAAAAATTATTTCTCAATTTATTTACTTATCTTATTTATTTTATTAGGCTTATATGCCGCCCTATCTCCAATGGACTCAGGGCGGCTCACAACAATAAAAACCACAATCCAATTGCAATAGGCAATTGCTGTGCCTATTAATGCCTTTTGGAATGGACAAGTAAATAAGCCAATCAGAAGGCAGCTGATGGGTTTAAATCTCCCGGGCTTTAATGTTCCCTCCCCTAACTGTCACAGTTGACAGTATAAAAGTAGATTCTTAACGGAAAACCATTGGCAGTTCTGAGGGCAGTTCGGATAGGCAGTTAGGAGTATTCGGTTCAGTTCTTCTGTTAGAAAACTGTGGACAGTTTGGAAGTCAGTTAGAAGGGCAGTCTCTGATGCAGTTCGGATGGTTTGGGAGAACCATCCGAACTCTGAGAGACTCAGATGGACCATTTCTGTCTTTTTTGACTTTTTTGAGCGCAACAGAGAGTTGCAGGAAAAAAGCCCAGCACTTGTGAATTGAGATTTCATAGAACCAGGGTGGCAGAACATCATAGTTTACGTAGGTAAAAACCTGGCTAGATAGAAAAGCATATAAAGCCTACGAAAGAGAAAAAGAAACATATATATATATATATGAAATACTATTTAGTATTTGAATAGATATTGTTTTATTTTTATATTAATAAAAACATTTATTGTTAACTGCTTCAGAGGCTCATTTGTTAAAGTAGATCTTAATAGAGATAAAGGTTTACGGTTCATTGATTTATTTCCTCCACGACAGGAAGCAAGCCAATGTGATGTAGTGGTTAAGTTGTTGGACTTGACAAACCCAGGTTAGGTCCTCTCACAGCCATAAAAGATGCCTGGGGATTATGGGCTGGTACTTCTTTCTCAGCCCCGGAGCCAGTGTGGTCTAGTAGTGAAGATTTCACACTAAGAGAGTTGAGACCCAGGTTCGAATCTCCTTTGAGCCACAGAAGATTCCTTGCTGACTTTAGGCCAGATCCTCTCAGCCGTACCTGCCTCACATGTTAGTTGTGAGAGCCAGTTTGGTGTAGCAGTTAAGGCAGCAGGCTAAAAAAACTGGGAACCGTGAGTTCTAGTTGTGCCTTGGGCACAAGGCCAGCTGGGTGATCTTGGGCCAGTCACTTTCCCTCAACCCTAGAAAGGAAACAGTGGCAAACCACTTCTGAAAAACATTGCCAAGAGTTGTCCAGATAATCTCCAAGAATGGGACATAAGAAAAAAAATGTAAAAAAATAAATAAAATAAATTAGTCCCTAAACAAAAAACTGGAATATAAGTCTAACAAATAAATGCATAAAGAAGAAGAATAGCCCCAATATGGCTGCTTTCTAAATTAACTTCAAATCCTAGTTCAGAATTAGGGCTCAGGAAGAAAATAGATAACTAATCACACGTGATTGAAACCAATCAGATATAGGACATTTTATACTGGTTTTCTTTATATGCGGCAGATTTTGTTAATGTATAATTTTTCTCCCAATTTTTTTCCCAATCTTCTAACTCAAGGTTGTGCCCAATATTTTTAGCCCATGCTATCATTGGTCCCTTTATAATTTCTTCTTCTAAATCAAAATTTAATAAATAATTATATATTTAGATAATAATTTCTCTTCTGGGCCTGTTAATTTATTTAACTGTGTAAATTTTAGTTCAAATCCAAATTCCTCTAAATCTTTTCTGTATCTAGATTGCAATTGAAGATACAGCCACCAATCTATGATTATTCCCTGTTCCTTTAATTTTTGGTTAGATTTTAATCTTCATCCATTCCAAAATTTCATTGTATTTTACCATTTTACCAATATCTAATGTGTTGGTGTAGATCATTGCCTCCATAGTGGATAACCAGCTTAGTATTTTGAGATAATGTTTCTTCCTAATTCCCTCCCAAGCCTATATCAGTGAATCTCACAGTGTATGTCTATAAAAATATGAATGTGAATGTTTTTTATTTCTGGTGTTCCATATGAAGGCATGCCACCCCATCTGAAGATCATGTCCTTCCAGTGCTAAATTTCCCCTATTCTTTAAATTAAGAGCAAATTATAATATATAATATATTAATAGCAAATTTATGGCCTCCAGATGGCCTCTAGTTCCCATCAGCTCTGAGCACAGAATGAGTTATAGCTCAAAGTTGCTGGGAATCACCACACTGGCTACTGCCAGACTAGCCCATATGAATCCACTGCTATCTTCTTATCACCCACTCAACTTTGCTTCTTTGTTCACCTGTTGATGAGTTAAGATTTGCTCATTCTTGACTCAGCAAAAAAACTATACTGGCATGAAATTTGGGGCCTCCATTGCTATCTCTCCAATCCAAGTCACTGTGGTTGCTTGACTTTCCACTAAGACCATGGTTGTGAAGTAAATCTTATGCACCTTGTTACTGCTCTTGGAGATTGTTAGAATACAGAATCAAATTAGGACACTAAATTAAGTCAGTTAAGAGCGAATCTCTTACAGGTGGGGGTGAGAGGAAAACAAGACTATGGGGGCATGGCAGAAAAGAGATGTCACTAGGGCAAGTTGATGGCGTGGTTAGATGCCAATGGGGGACACAGCTTTTCACTCTCGTTGCCCTTGTGTTACAGGTGGGAGGTCCTCGGTGATGGAGGGAACTGTGCCTTCCTGAATGATGAAGGGAAAGCAAGCTGTTCCAGGTGCCATACCGTCCATCACTGGATATGCAGCAAACCTGACAAATTCACAAGTCCAAAGATAGTTTGAAGTCATATGGCTTCCAATCCACTCAACTGGAATTATCTCCTAATATTGGATAAAGTAACAGATGGGCCTTACTTGTAGAGAAGGGGGAATTATTTCTGCCTTTGCACACTGTAAACCTAGCATATCTGCTGGGGATATGGTTTTCCTTGGCTCTTACTGGTCAGCGGTCAAATCTTAGGATGTCCTTTTTGAGTAGATAACAGCCACTGGAATGAGGTGGCAGTATGAAATAGAGGGGGCAGAGATCCCCCCTCCTCCCCTTTGATTGTACTGTGTTTCCCCCAAAATAAGACCCTGTCTTATATTTTTTTTGAACCCTGAAATAAGTGCTTGGCCTTATTGCCATGCACTCAAAAGCCTGATTGGGCTTCTTATCAGGGGATGTCTTATTTGGGGGAGAAACAGGGTATTGAAAGAAACTCTTCTCAGGCCCTGGGTTGGGATAGGTAGAAGATGCTTCAGTTGTTTAATCAGTTGCTTATTTCCTCTGGATTTTCTTCTGCATAATATAATCTGTGTTTCTGCTTTTGCTCTAATATTATTATTATTCCTTTATACTGTTTACATTTCTACATTGTTTACTAGTCTAAACTGTTTACATCTCCATATAGTTTAGACCGGTGGTTCTCAACCTGTGGTTTGCGGACCCCTGGGGACTGGCAATATTGACACAGGGGATCCCTAAAGGCTTGAAAAATGTTATGATTTGAATCTTAAGTCTTGGCCATAAAAAGTATTTAAATAGGATCTGTGGTGTAGAAAAGGTTGAGAAACATTGGATAGCAGTAGCAATAGCACTTAGACTTATATACCACTTCACAGTGCTTTACAGACCTCTCTAAATGCTTTACAGAGTCAGCCTATTGCCCCCAACAATCTGGGTCCTCATTTTACCAACCTCAGAAGGATGGAAGGCTGAGTCAACCTTGAGCCTGGTGAGACTCGAACTGCTGAACTCCGGCAGTCAGCAGAAGTAGCTGTGTCACCTTGGCTCTTATAAGACCTCGTTATTAATTTCAGCATTATATTGGTACACCTCTGCTTCCCAAGTTGCATTGGTTGCCAGTTTGCTTCTGGGTCCAATTCAAGGTGCTGATTTTAATCTTTAAAATCCTTCATGGCATGAGACTGGGTTATGTGAGCAACTATCTGTCCCCAATTGCATCTGCCCATCGCATTAGCTCTGGCAGAGAAGGCATGCTGCTAGAGATCTACCCTTAGAGGGACTTCTCTGCCCTAAGACTCTCTTTATGGGACATTCCCCTACCCCACCCCAATGAAATTAGCTCCAACCCTGTTGAATTTCTGGAAGTCCCTCAAGTCCTGGTTATGACATCACACCAGGAGATCCTAGGGAATCAGTGAGCTTGTGATGTGCGTCCATTGCTGTTGTTGACATCTACATACCAAGCTATATATACAACTATACAAAACTTTTAATTAGATATATTTTTATAGTCCTATCATTTTTTCTCTTCCCCAATACACTATTTCCCTTTTTACTGCATTATGTAGTAATTAACAGTGCTGTTAAGTGCTAGCACTTAGCTGCCAGCTGCCTGCAATTAGTGCAAGTTCGAATCTCACCAGGCTCAATCCCACCTTTCGAGGTAGGTAAATTGAGGACCCGGATTTTGGGGGCAATAAGCTGACTTTGTATAGAACAACACCGCTTGGGGGCGGGCGAAAGCCCTACTAAGCAGGTATATACAAAAAAGTATGCAGGCTATTGCTTTAATGCATTGTAAGCCGCCCTGAGTCTACGGAGAAGGGTGGCATATAAATTGGACTAATAAAAATAAAATAATAATAATAAATTATTTTACTGTAAAAACTGGTCAAATGCTGTAATAATAATATTTGGATTGATTTGATTTGCTATACTTTACTATTTTATTATTAAATTGCATACAGCTCAGAGTCACTTTTGGGAAGATGGATATATACTTGAATAAATTAAATAAATTAATATATAAAAGTAATGTATGTTGAAAATCATGGCAAGTGTTTTATTTTATATCCCGTTATAATGATACACCAGGTTCTCTCTTGGCTACTTCGATAAGTGTTGTCAGAAAAATGCTCATCCTAAAGGGAAAAAACAAACCATTTGGAGACGAATCAACAAATGATACTTTATTGGAATATCACTGGGGCCAGCTGACCTATCAAAACAACATTCTGTGTAGGGTTACCAAATACCTGGACAGGCAAGGATGACACAGACATTGTTAAATTTTCCTAGCATCCACAACAAAATTTACAGGAAAGACTAAAGAAAGGGGGGGAAATCCTTCTTAGTTCGTATTTTGCTTACACATTTAATTTTTTGAAGGGTTTTTTCCTGCAAGGTTAAAATACAGTTTTGTTATAAAAAAATATATTACACATTTTTTAAAAAATACAGCAAAAAATGCAAACATTCTCCGGGATCAGAAAAATTGATTTTTCAATCACAATGTTTTTCCAACAAATCTTCACTTTCAAGAACATTGCTAGCAATAAGATAGAATTATTATATTGTCCCTCAATATGAACTAGAATCTGGATTTGTACATGATTAAGATTAGAAATGAAGAAAAGAAAAGAAGGTGCAGAGGTCCAATAGCATAACGGGTCTATGCCGCCCTCTGCTGGACACTTCAAGCCAGTGGTGTCAAGTCCTCCCATTTCCTAGAAATAATTGGTGGGGTTTTGTTAAGGGTGAAGAAGTGAGCTGTTGAATTGGCAAAACCGGCTGTGTCCTCTCTCCCCTTGTGAAGCCAAAGTGAAGGGCAGATATGTTTCTTTTCTGGAGCTGTTAGTACAACTAACTATATATGGAGGTACCAGGCTGGGGAATTCTGAGACTTGAAGTCCATATATCTTAAGATACATATGAACCAGGAGTGGGTTCTACTTACCTTTACTACCGGTTTGTAACAGGGCCATGCACACACTCTTCTGCGCATGCACAGAAGCAGGGGTGAAATGTAAAATTTGTTACTACCGGTTCTGAGGGCGTGACTTGGTGGTGGTGGTGGGGTAATGTGACTGGGTGGGCGTGGCCAACTTTTTTTAAAAAAAACTTTTCAAAGCATTTTTTCTAATGCTTTGAAAAGCCTCTGCCAATCAGGCAATTCAGCTGGGATCGTCAGAGAGGCTTTTTAAAAAATGCCTCTCTGACAATCAGGCAACTCAGCTGGGATCATCAGAGACTTTTCAAAGCATTTTTTTTACCACCTCTTCGGCCAAGAAAAGTAAAAAAAAAAAAGCTTCTGATGATCGTGCGGCTCAGCTGGGCATGGTGGTGGGGGGGAAGCAGGGATTTTTGCTACCGGTTCTCCGAACCACCCGCCACCATCGCTGCCGGATTGGGCAATCTGGTCCGAACTGGGAGCATTTCACCCCTGAGCAGAAGCATTCTGATGACATCGGGGTCGGTGGGCAGAGCCTTCCGCCGGTTTTACTACCGATTCTATAGAACCGGTGCGAACCGGGGGCAACCCACCACTAATGTGAACATTAAAAAACACTAACTAATAAACATTTTTAAAGCATCCAGAAAACCAGATGTATACATGCTCCATTGCCCAAATCAAAATGAGCAGGCCTCCTCCAAAATGACATTCAATTTTGCATTTTTAACTTCATAAACTTTTCAGAGTTTCATGTAATTTTTCATGACACAATATAGTACTTCATTAATATGAACTGCCCTCAATTTATGACCACAAATGAACTTAAAATTTATATTGCTAAGTGAGAAATTTGCTAAGTGACTTTCGTCCCATGTTACGGCTTCTCTCACCACATTTGTTATGCGGATCACTGCAGTTCTTAAATTAGTAACATTGCTGTTAAGTGAATCTGGTTTCTGCATTGACTTTGCTTGTCAGAAGGTCGCAAAAGATGATCATATCATCCTGGGACATTGCAATTGTCATAAATGTGAGTCAGTTGTCACGCATTTGAATGTAAATCACGTGACCATAGGGGAATGCTGCAATTTATTTATTATTTATTTTATTTTTATCAAATTTATATGCCGCCCTTCTCCCATAGGACTCGGGGCGGCTCACAGAATAAAAAACAACACAATAATAAAAGCTAAAAGCTAAAACAGGCCAATATTTATTTTATTTATTTTATTTTCTCAAACTTTTATACCGCCCTTCTCCTTTCGGACTCAGGGCGGTGAACAGCCAGAATAAAACAGTTGTATATAAAAGTTAAAATAGTTTTAAAATAGATTATATAAAGTTTGGCCCATTAATTTAAAATATTCCAATTTAAGATCAGTGTCAACTTAAAACCAAGATAAAATCAGGCCAGCCCGGCTAACTGAAAAAAGTGAGTTTTCAGGGCCCGACGAAAAGTCCGGAGGTTTGGGATCACTCGTATCTCTGGGGGTAGATTGTTCCAGAGGGTGGGCACCACCACAGAGAAGGCTATCCTCCTGGGGGTCGCCAGCCAGCATTGTCTAGCTGACGGCACCCTGAGGAGGCCCTCTCTGTAGGAGCGAACTGGCCGGTGGGAGGCAATTGGTGGCAGAAGGCGGTCCCGTAAATACCCCGGCCCTAGGCAAAGGAACGCTTTAAAGGTGATCACCAACACTTGAAGCGCACCCGGAAGTCCACTGGAAGCCAATGCAGCTTGCGGAGGAGAGGAGTCACATGGGAGTGCCCTATCGCTCCCATAATCCCCTGCGAGGCCGCATTCTGCACCAGTTGGAGCCTCTGGGTGCTCCCCAAGGGGAACCCCATGTAGAGAGCGTTACAATAGTCCAGACGAGTAGTGACGAGAGCCTGAGTGACCGTGCGTAAGGAGTCCCAATCTAGAAAGGGATGCAACTGGCATATCAGGTGAACCTGATAGAAAGCCCCCCTGGCCACGGCCATCATACGGTCTTCTAAAGACAGCCGTGAGTCCAGGAGGACGCCCAAGTTGCGAGCCCTTTTCGTGGGAGCCAGTGATTCACCCCCAATAACCAGCGATGGCGCCAGCTGGCTATACCGGGATGCCGGCAGCCACAGCCACTCGGTCTTGGAAGGGTTGAGTCGAAGCCTGTTTCTCCCCATCCAGACCTGCACAGCCTCCAGGCACTGGGACATTACTTCCACGGCATCGTTGGGATGGTCTGGGATGGAGATGTACAGCTGAGTATCATCAGCGTACTGATGGAACTCCACCCCAAAACCACGGATGATCTCACCCAGCGGCTTTACATAAATGTTGAACAGGAGTGGTGAGAGGACCGACCCTTGTGGCACCCCGCAAACAAGGCACCTCGGGGTCGACCGCTGCCCCCATCAACACAGATTGCGACCAGTCAGAGAGATAGGAGAACCACCGCAAAATGGTGCCCCCCACCCCCAATCCCTCCAACCGGTGCAACATGATACCATAGTCGATGGTATCAAAAGCTGCTGAGAGGTCTAACAGGACTAGGATAGAGGAATAACCCCTACCCCGAGCCCTCCAGAGATCATCCACCAATGCGACCAATGCCGTTTCCTTGCTGTACCCAGGCCTGAAACCAGACTGGAGCGGATCTAAATAGACAGTTTCATCCAGGTACTATAAAATCCCCAGACAAGTTAAAAACCTCATAAGGTTTTTATGGTCGCAATGGTCGTAAGTGTGAAAAATGGCCATAAGTCACTTTTTTTCCTGTGCCGTTGTAACTTTAAATGGCCACTAAATGAACTGTTGTGAGTGGAAGACCACCTGGATTCCTCCCCAGTGTAATTATTGTAGAGTGCTTCCTAGTTTTTCTCCTGAATAATTTACATCACCAGAGCTTCTGTCTCACAGATCCATTTAGCCACAGCACTGCAAGATTCTGAGATGACTTTTGGGCTCTTCAACATCCCACAGCTGTTTTCTTGAGCCTTGGTTATATCTAACAGCCTGTAGAATAAGGGAGCAAGCAAGGAAGACTGTCAAGGGGGGAAGAATTATTTTATTCTTGTTTGTATCTCTTTCTATTATAATATTTCTACAGGTAGTCCTCAACTTATGATCACAATTGAGCCCAAAATCTATATGAGACATTTGTTAAGTGAGTTTTGCCTCCATTTTAGGACCTTTCTTGCCTTAGTTGTTAAGCGAATCACTGCAGTTGATCAGTTCATTCTTATAACTGTTGCTTTGTCATGTGATCACTTTTACAACCTTCTGACAAGCAAAGGAAGCCAGATTCACTTAACAACCAGGTTACTATCTAATCCAAGGGTCCCCAATCCCCAGTCCATGGACCGGAACCAGGCCATGGCATGCCAGAAACAGGGGCATGCAAATAAGCGAAGCCCCATCCATGGGATGCAGACAGCATGTAAAACCATGCCCCTCCAGTCCATGGAAAAACCTATCTCCACGGAACCAGTCCCTGGTGCCTGAAATGTTTGGGGACACTGATCTAATCAACTAATAATAATAACCTTTATTGTCACTGCACAACGTATGTACAATGAGATTGGTGGAGCTCCCTCATGCCATAGTAAAAGTAAAGATTCCCCTCGCACATATGTGCTAGTCGTTCCCAACTCTAGGGGGCAGTGCTCATCTCTGTTTCAAAGCCGAAGAGCCAGCCCTGTCCAAAGACGTCTCCGTGGTCATGTGGCCAGCATGACTAAACACCAAAGGCACACGGAACGCTGTAACCTTCCCACCAAAGGTGGTCCCTCTTTTTCTACTTGCATTTTTTACGTGCTTTTGAACTGCTAGGTTGGCAGAAGCTGGGACAAATAATGGGAGCTCACCCTGTTATGCGACACTAGGGATTCGAACCGCTGAACTTCCAACCTTTCGATCGACAAGCTCAGCGTCTTAGCCACTGAGCCACCACGTCCCTTGCTCATGCCATACCGTGGTGCAATAAGTGAGAACGCTTTCTATTGTGGACCGGTAAAAGGAGGTCATCAGTTGTTGTTCTACTCTGTTTTTACACAAGA
Source organism: Ptyas mucosa (assembly GCA_012654045.1). Taxonomy (NCBI): domain Eukaryota; kingdom Metazoa; phylum Chordata; class Lepidosauria; order Squamata; family Colubridae; genus Ptyas; species Ptyas mucosa. Next base: position 911 of record WNWU01016346.1, on the reverse strand, counting down.
CCCTAAGGAAATGGAGTCTCTGTTGGGCCTTCCTGGCCACCTGGATCGTATTGACTTTCCAGGTGAGATCTTCGCTGAGGTGGACTCCTATGGAAATTAAAGGAGGAAACACTATCCACACAGCCCCCCCTCGATGTAAAGTGGGGCAGGTTCCTCTCTCTTCCTGCAGTGATTCACTTAACAACTATGGCAAGGAAGGTCGTAAAATGGGGCAAAACTCACTTAACAAATGTCTCATTTAACAACAAAAATTTTGAGCTCAATTATGGTCGTAAGTCAAGAACTATCTGTAACTGGAGTAGGCCCAAAACACTGGAAGAAGAAAACAGATATATATTTCCCAGCTCAAACAATCATAAAATGCATGGGAATACTCACCCTTCCTTATTACCGGTATATAAGGAATTGTCCACCCACAACCATTTACAGGTCCTGGAATTTCCAGACAGTCCTATCCACAACATTTGTGCCCCATTGGTGATATCCTGGATGAAGCGCTGTCAAGAATATGTTTGTCAGTTACTTGTTTGCTTAGGAGGGCATAACAGAATTCAGCATTAGTGCATAAAACTCAGAAAAACAGCACATAAAATGTGTGTGAATATATAAACAGCAATACAGTGAATTGTTTTAAAAATGCACAATTAAAATGATGAATAAATTTAATTAAAAATCATCTGAAAGAAAGAGAGCCAGGCCCTGATATTGATATTGTTTCCTGATTGCTTATTTGTACTGTATGACTATCATTAAGTGTTGTACCTTATGATTCTTGACGAACGTATCTTTTCTTTTATGTACACTGAGAGCATATGCCCCAAGACAAATTCCATGTGTGCCCAATCACACTTGGCCAATAAAAAATTCTCTTCTCTTCTCTTCTCTTCTCTTCTCTTCTCTTCTCTTCTCTT